>SJJU01012422.1:0-21512 GCA_012932125.1 Conopomorpha cramerella
GTATTGTATTGACTAGAGAGAACTTCAATACCTACCTATTTTTATAATACTTCGTCATTGTTGTAATATCGTTGCGGTAACCATCGCTCATCGATGAAGAAAAAAGTGTCTACGCCGACTAACAGCTCCTTAAAACTCTAGACTATAGACTCTACCTCTTTATTAAATCATTGCTCATATGGGGTAAGGGTAGAGCGCCGTGAGGAAGATTAATGCAAATTCGTTAAACCAGAATTTATTCCCAGAAACTATTCCCACATTCCACCCATTATACAAACGAACCCCGTGGTATATTCTTAGTGCTAATGAACTGCAAACTATTAAGATCCATAAAGTGCAATGTTTATTTGATAATGATAACACATTCGTTTCCGATAATGAGACACAATCACTTTTGTTATGACGCGCAAACGCGGGAACCGTGTGAACTTCTATCAATACGGAAGGAAGCAAGCAATTTTGATGTTTGTAAACAGGAGTCGTAAAGTCTCGTGTATGTATTGTCGCAAGTGGTTACCAATTTGTACATAAAAGCTAATGAGTCTGATTATGCTTTTCTATTTAGTATATTTTTTTTTTTTTATACCACAAGGGTGGCAAACAAGCATGCGGCCCGCTTGATGGTAGGCAGTTACCGCAGCCTATGGACGTTTACAATACCGGGGCATCGTTCACGCGTATCAAATTACATCATATTATTTCCCTCCATGAATATCATTTAGGTTTTTTTTAAGCTGTGTATTGGAACAAATACAGCTGGATGTACTGGACAGTGGACTGAGCTCCTCAGTGACCCAGGCACCGCAGTCTAGGTCGTAAACTGGAGGATCATTCAATCGCCTCTTGAGTACTGTCCCTATGTATGCTTAGATCTTTAATACTACGCAACGTATTTTGATGCGTTTTACTTTAGTGAATAGAGTGATTCTTAAGGAAGGTTTATAAGTACAATACAAGTACAATAGCAGAGAAACACTGCATTTGTATTGGCAAAACATTGTTAGCTGGAGCAACTGGTGTATATAACTTACCAGCAAAGCATATTACTAGTTCCAGCGAACCGCACATTGAAAGTACATAAACATTATTAGCTATAGGTAGATTCTAATAATAACTAGCTACATAATAGCTTGATTTGTTGACAATGTATGCTAGTTTCAGTACTCCATGTTATCACATTGTGATTGTTGTAGAGTAATCTCCAAGTGGCGTGGTAGGCACCGCCTAGCGCGGAACAATTACCTAATGTTCTGACATAAAAGCGTTTTGTTTGTAAACTTTACAATCAGTGGCTAGTAGTGGGAGCATAATGCATTATTATTACGTAATATATAGAGATATCATAGCAAGGATTTATTTACATTGTATATTAGTTAGGCCCGGTGTCCTTTATGTTTGTCCGAGACTTCACCAGATATGTACCCATAGTACATACATTAGGTATAGTATAGAAATTATTGTATTGACCTCAGCCTTATACTAGCTCTGAGTTGACTTGTTTACCTTAAACAGCAAAAATCGAAGTAGTTCTTTGTATTATCTACTTACTCAATGAGTAACGCCTCTGTGTGAAATTACAAATGTGAGTTTAGCTATGTGATGATGTCATCTATAGAATGTATACTCAGCCAAGAAAGTAGCCTATCAGTTTAGATGACACTTCCTGCGTCACTAAAACAGCTGTTGTGGTTATTTTAATTTCAGAACATTCAATTATGAAAAGTGTAACAATACTAAAATGCCATAAAAACAAAGAACTACGCACTTTTAGAAATAAAGTGAGAGAAACATTACTATTTGCATACCGACAGAAAGTAAGTAAATAAAATACTAAGATGGCACGCTGTGGGTTACCCAGAATATACATACTTACTTGACTACTTTCAACGAAAATAATCATACAAACAAATTCCTTAAAGGAATGAGTAGATAGATAATGTGATAACTCCAGTCCCGTATACTGAATTAAATATTCGTTTATCTGTGACTACGTGGGATCAGCCAGCAGATAGGAGTCATTTATCTTACAAACACACGTACAATCGGCTCTCGTGCTCTACCAGTATTGATAACACTTCATGTGCAACTAGAATATCATTAGAGTAAGTCCTCTGTAATGTGCAAAGGAAAAAAAATACTTCTTGTCTAATGACTCATATGAAACTTATCCTTCATTTAGTATTTGCATACATATTAGACTTAACGGAAACCGCCATCTGTCAAAATTGTATGAAAGTAATTGCCAGTTGTCGACAAGGTATATAGTAACCAGCCATCAATCAAATTAATTATTTATTTATTTACATCAGATAGAGGTACAGTCGGCAAAGAATCTGCTCTACCACCCTAAGGTTGAAACTCATATGAGTGTCATTAAACATTAAAGTTAATTGTTCACTTGTCACAATATGCCAACTCAACCTTATTGATGTTTTAGTGACACAGGAAGTGTCATCAAAACTGATGGACCATTTTTTTGGCCGACCGTACATATTTTGTTAGTATGACTATACATATGACTATATTTGTTAGTAAAGAAATGAAATAGGAGGGGTTATTATCTCACACCGAATAGAACAAACTTTAGAACGACATGTAATGGAATAATTGCAGCTGGATTCAAAATATGTGCATGCTAGGCTCATACTCGTTGTCAGGCTCATACTGTGATGCATCAGTATGTTGTGTAAATATTTTATACACATTTGACAATAATTTCACATAGCAAATCTAAACAAACGTCGGCATTTTCTTTAGCGAGTGCCTCTGCCTACCCTGCTTTGGGATTAAAAGGCGTGAAGTGTATTTTATATTTTTATCATCATTATTCATCGTGACAGGGGTGAGCCAATCGTCGTTATAGGATTGATAGGAAGACAATTTGTACCGTTGTTTAACTATTTGTTTTTCTTTTCTGAAGATCGAAAAAATTACAAGATGTGAAGATGAAAGGTAACTTTTGAATAGTAGAATTCTACGCTTTTCCAGTCTTATTCCATTAAACATATCAACACTGTGTGTACACTATCATTAACAAGTAATGGAAAACTTTTACCTTCAGGCGTTAGGGAGAGCCATTTAAGTGTGTGACTAAATTGTGAGACAACATTGTGTTCTAAGAAAATTACTTTCAATAAAAGTTGCGCGAACTGTATGTAGCACTTGCAGAACAATGCATAAAGAAATTACATTATCTACTTGTACAATATTATGTAGAAAACTGCACAGTTCCATAATTAGAGCAAAATCATCTGATGAATGAAAAATAATGTGCAGTAGTAGTGCATTTCTACTAAGTATTTGGATATGGTTGAAGTGTTGGCGTATACTTCGATCTTGATTTTAAGATAGAGATGTGATTGGACGTTTAGCTCAAAGAGAAAAACGTTAAAACCAGTACTTTCCCCTAAACCAACTCCATGACAACTGTTTACAATAAATTTTAATAACAACAGCAAATTTCTTGTAAAACTGACTAACTAGGTTTCGATTTTAATCAGCGGAGCTCATTTGACACTATAATTAGCATTAAACTATTTTATAGGTAGTTGTGCAATCGAGTAGTGCCATGGGGAACACGCTTTTAAACAGCGGTTGAAGAAGCCTAGAACAAGCCAGTGTACTATACCCATGTTGGTGACGAAATAGAAATAATGTCAAGAGCATGTTGAAGATTTTCTAAATAAAAGTGAACAAAAAACAATTTATTAAAACCAACTTGGGTGGACGTTGTATTATGAGAATTGTTCAATACTAAATCGCTTATAAATAGTTAGTGAGTTGTCAAAGTCAATAAAAAAACTAAAATATGTACGAATATTTCAAGTAAGTACTTACAAATAAAATTGGTCAGTTTTATTGATTAACCTTAATATGAATTAAAAGTTTATAACACAACTGTCCGATATCTTGTAAGTAGCTCTTTATTAACACTGTGTTATCTTTATTCCTACACACAAAATAAGGATTACAATAAACATTTCTGTTGCGTGAGCTGCAGTTGAGTATTCTGTAGTACTACCGAATATTTCTGAGGAGGTACAAAAAGTATTTTATTGAACTAAGTATTGTCTCAATGTGCATCACCCAAGCATATTAGCAGTCCAATTTATGCTGAAATGAGGTCAAGACCAGCTTTCACTAGTTAATGACTTCTCAAACCATATATTGTGCAATGCGAAGGACAACTACTGTTTGGTGAGTTTTTGCGTTATTACCTCCTCTAATTTTGGCTAAAAACCAAGTGCGATAGCTAAACTTAATTTTATCATTTATGTTTTTCACTCCTCATTACCGAAATGATGTGTACATGAAATACTACGTATTTTCTTAATAATAAATAGTCTAAAACGGGTCAAGCATTTTGATTGACTTCTTTATAGGTACCTATCTAAGACAAGATAAGTAGTTAATGACCTAATTTCAAAATTATAAATAAACACGGATAACGAGTTTATCACAATTCAAACATGAAAGTCCTCAAGCGCCATTACTTTATCTTACACGCAGTTTAACACGACAGAATTCACATCATTCAATATAGAGACAATATTTTTTTATTACCGATATAATTCCTGATGTACACGTTTGTTTAATGAAACACGCACGTACATTATAACTCAATACTGTTCATCGGGTATATCGGTCGAAAATGTTTTCTTATGCATGGCCAGTGGCAACGTACATTAGGAGAATTCAATTTACCTGTATTACCAGTATTGTTCACCGGGTGAACAATACTTTATAAAAAAAAATATTTAAAGATAGCCAAGAAGACACACGCATACAAATGATAATGTTATAAAAAACTAGCAAACCCGGCGAACTCCGTTTCGCCACCAGATGGGTTCGTTTCCTTTACCCGCTTTTCTGTTGAATTTTTTCCTGAATTTTCTTTGCTATAAACCTCACGGAGCCCGAGACCTTTCCAACGAATGCAAAACCGTGGAAATCGGTTCGTGCGTTCTGGAGTTATAGCGTCAGGGAGGAAAACCCGACTTATTTTTATATAGTAGACTAGAGGGAAAAACTATAATATGCTGCCTTAATTATAGGCTACCACCGCATGGTTGTCGGTGGTTTTTTCATTTTAAAATAAATTTACTTTGCAAAATAATATCGTTAGGATACAATTATACAATAATAGAGCACAATTATAATAATTATTAAGTAAATACTGAGCTATCCTGATCGACGATAACAGGATTGTGTCAAACATATTGTTTTGTGGAAACGGTACGGTTAGGTTACAGTATTCAGCTATATATCATTTTAGTAATCATAATTAAGTGACAGAGAAACAAAAACTATAAACATTTTGCCTCGTATTCTCAAAGCGAGGAGGCAGAGGCGTAATGTTATGTTTTCACTTTTATAGATATTTTTTCCAAACATCAGTCTTTTTTTTCCAAAAATCAGTATTTTCTTAACGTACGTACACACGGTGTGAAAATCTGCGAAGTAAAAACGTAAACATTGACAACCTTGAAGCTGAACAGTCGTCGCCTGCGCAACACCCAATGCTGCCAAAAATACAAAACTCGTTACGTCACCTCCAGAACAAATATCTTATTAAAATACCACCTGTGCAGTTAGTATGCTAAGTACGTAGAAACTATCTGTACTGCAACCTTTATTGTTGTAATTAACCAGGCAATGTCTGCACTCGGTGGGAAAACCGGTAATTACTTACTTTTAGCATAATATCATAATGGTACAAATCCAAATTATGAGCTCGTTAAGAATACCGGTACGTTTTGGTACAACTGCATTTTTACGTAATAATGACTTGTTGGTCAATATTCAAGTACTATCAAGTCGATAAATTATTATACAGAGTGTAAAAGGACCCCGAGCAATGGTGTTAGAAACGTTGTTGGACGCGTCCATAGGAACAACTTTTACTATGCCGATAACGCGGGGAAATGAAACCGATTTTTTTCATCTCCATACAAATTAGACATATTTGCCTCGGAAGGTGGCTTATTGTATGATTTTTTTTTTCATTTCCCCGCGTTTTTAGGGTAAGCTGACTTCTTTTCACTTTAGTTAATTTATGCGCCCTGTACAAAACTAGATAATAATTATAAACACTGCAATACATAGTATAAAACAAAGTCGCCTCCCGCTGTCTATCTATATACAATATATACATATGCTTAGATCTTAAAAAGTACGAAACAGATTTTCATGCTGTTTTCTGAAATAGATAGAGTGATTCTTGAATACCTAGTAAAAAGTACAAACTATGATATAAGGTAGTATAAGAAGGATTTTTGTTATTCTTATATGTATAGATATTTGTTACGAATGAACTCGAAGATTTTCATAATTATTTCACCACTACAATGCTACATTATCCCTGAATCACATGGGCTATTTTTTATCGAAAAATTAATGGGAAAATGTAAAAAGTACGTAACAACACGCGGTACGGCTAGTTAGTGTAATTTTTTTCTGAGAATAATTTAGTATGCTCTTTTTCTGATAGCAGACTACTTGTTACAGAAGATTTTCTTACTAAATTGCTACCAAATACAAAAGGTTGAATTAAACGAGGTTACACAAGGTCATAATTAATAAGCGAAAAATGAAAAGGCACTTTCTTTGCAAAGCTTTGTGCCTTTCACAGTAATAATATTTGAAAGTGAGAAAATTTGTACTAACTATACAATATAAGCCACAGAATGGTGAAATTTGATAATATGATATGAGTATCTTATTCATTGTTCAGTTTTAAAAAAAACGTAATCTAGGCTTTTTGAAGGAATACTTTCAAAGGTGTGTAGGCTCATAATACTGCGGTAGACATAAAATAGAGGGCGCGCTCCAAATTTTATTTAAGTGGCATGTGAAAATGGCTTGGATGTCACAAAAAAAATTAAAGAAACTTTGCATTTGTGTGTGCGTGAGTGTGTTTATCTCACGCAATCAATCAAAATGCATTGTTAAAGATTATAACATAGAGGTGCATCTGTACACTGTGTGAGTTACGATAGGGTATCTCATACTAATTTTGACACATATCACTTGTTTAAAATCTCTGTTCCGTGGAATTGATCAAATAACTATTTCTCGATCGGAAGCGTAAGGTCGGATGTGTGTGTGTGTATGTGGTCGGATGGTCGACCTTATGCTTCTGACGTCGAGATATTCTCTTCTCAAAAAATATGTAAGCAAATAGCTCAACTTCACACAAATGTATGAAAAGTTATGTTTTTCTGGTGTGACATGTTTATCGACAGGAAGGTAATAAGGATAAATAATGTCCACGCCCACAGCCTGTCACGTCGGGAATGAATACGCTTGGTGAACCGTGGTTATTTGCTTAACAAGTGCCTCTTTGCCCACCCCGGTTTAATAAAAAAAGGCATGAAGTATAATTGTTAAATATAATGTTTGTATGCCAAATTTACCCATTTATATTGTGCGCAACTAACCCTACCATTATATAAATTATCCATCACCGTCACTCTTGCAGTATGGAACATAGCGCAACAATTTTTCCATGTAAACGCTAATTGTAAAAGCTGCACTGAAAGTGACCAAGTAGAAATTTAGTTAAAATGTGCTATCCATTCGACTCCATTCTTGACGTGAATTTATTTGTATGGAGACATACGTTCCAACTTTAAAAAAAGAGCGTCTGTTGTCCAGTTGGTCGGATACTTGCCTTGTAACCGAGAGGTCGCGGGTTCGAGTCGGCTACTGGACGTGTACCAATGGAACTCTTTCAGAGCCTATGTACGCAACGCAACGCTCGTACGGTGAAGGACAACATCGTGATGAAACCCGTACACCACAAGGTGTGTGAACCCTATAACGGTGAAGGGCTCACCCCCTGTCACGTTGAGTTAAAATACGCTTGGTGAACCTCTGCCTACCCCGCTTTGGAATTAAAGGCGAGAAATGTATTTTTATTTATTTAAAAAAAAAGTGATAATTTTCACGTTTTGCAAATGCAATACAGCACTTTAGTAATATTTCTATTCGATTTTTAACTTAATAGTATGTCGTGTTACCAATGAATATGTACCTTCTGAGCTATAAATTAGCTTGTGGTTAGTAGTAATTTTGAAAACCTTACACAAACGGTTACAAATATTTTGTTCCTACCTTACTTACCGCATAAAATTAAAACAGTACAAGTACCTAAAGTGAAATGTCACAAACCACAATAATTACATTTGCGTGTCAATGCTGCAGTGGCTCGACCACTTCGCGCCATTGTTTGCGGCCTTGGCTTTGTTTTCATTGATCTTGATGCATTTTCAAGACTTGCCATTCTATTGAAGGATAATTGTGATTTAACTGTTTTTGTCGCAATCTTGTAGACTTTTTTTACAGACCAACTGCTTTAATATTTATTTAGCACTTAAAGTACTAAATATCATTGTAAATAAATAGGTGCTTATTTAGTTTTCGTGTTTAATTCGTTCACAGTTTGAATAAATAGTTTCGTCACCTGCAATACTTTTTCCCGGCCTTTGGAATCATTCGAAGAACCCATTTTCAAAATACAATCATGCACGATTTTTCTTAAAAAAACATAATTGACATGATAATTAGTAAGTGAATAGGCATTTTTGAATGCCCTTTTTTAAAATTGTATGTATGGTACGATACCAAAGTAACTATGCGTAGTTTCATTTCAAATCTCTAAAATGCCACCTTGCATAGTTATTTATATTATATGTCAGTAGGTAGGTTCCTAATTACTATTAGCGAACTCCTATTCAGATTGCATTCATGTTGTTCTGATCTGTTGACTGATCAACTTTTAATTTTTTCATTGCAAACAGGCAAGCGTTTGACTATCTACTACTATTGATGGATGGGGTTTTAACAAGATGTGGTGTTAACAAGAGACACGCTTGCCTATGAAGGTGCTTCATTCACTCATAACTCGAAGGTATTCAGAGTATAAGGCTCGGGGAACACATATAACGGCAAGTCTTTCCACCATCTGCTGCAGTTACCGAATTCAGCAACTACATCTGTTTCCGTCACAGAAAATCGGAAGAAAACCACACGCGTTGATTTATGTACTCTTAATTACCCGTCAACAAAACTCTATTGAGAATTTTGCAATATGTTTACTAGGTGAACTCATTCATATTTTTAGCCACAAGAGAAATGTTCATTCATATTATTGTTCACAACTTGTAAACAACAACTATGAACTTGTTCTTTACCATCAGTCAACGATGAACATAATTATTGTTGTTACTACTTATATTAAACCAACATTCGCAAAAGCAATTCAATCACACTGCACACAATGCTATTGTTTACTTTGCCCAAATCAAAAATACAACACAAAAGACAACGAATGAATTTCTTTGCCAATACAATTGCTGCCGTCGACGTCATAGTATTATTAGTCTGATACGATAATTGCTGATTGTACTTATTGTATTCTCATTAATATGCTATGGCATAACATGCCTTCGCATCCACTGGCATTTAATTAAACAAAGTGCACGAACACCTAGCACCTATTCAAACGCGAAGTCAACTAAGTGAAACTCATTTATGTACTGGTTTCTTGTACACAAATCCCAGACGTACAATGATTTAGTATTGAACCATGTAACCGTGTCGTTTCGCTCATTTGCTCCAACAACGCGATATCTCACTATAGTTTGTTGTTGTGAAAAGAATCCTTAGTAAGACTAATAAAATTGTTATTTCAACAGTGTCACATTCTGAGATGTCACGTTGTTGTAGAAAATGAGCGGTTTATTGTTTGTTATTTTGGTTGAAGATCGATATGACCATTGAATATACTTTTATTACTATACTTAGGTATATACTTTTATTATTATATGAATAAAATAAAAACCCTTGAATGAAACAGAATTCTTGAATATTCAGCTAAAGAACGACACCTATCTTCAAATAATCGACAAAATCAACGGTTTATCAAGTCACGATAAAAGGCATTACCTCTGCTTATCTAAGTAAGTACACATGTATGACAAATCGTCGTAAGCTAAGTTTACTTGTATAGACATATAAGTATTGATGCAAAAAACAAACTCACCTTCTATACTTTTCCTTTTTAGTCTCAATAGTCAATACCGGTTCTGCAGAGTTTGTAACACACCATTCGTTCACTGCACTCACTGTTAAGAATTCAGTATCAGGAGTTGGGCACACTTCAGAACCGAATTCGTCTGACGAAACTGTAATACTATCATATTTTTGGTACGGAACCATATCAAAAGAGGATATGGACTTAATACTAATATTGTCATAATTACTTTGAGCACCGGACACTTCGGAAGTAATTGAAGAATTATCTTCTGCGTTACTTGCATCGTCCTCGTTAATAAGCGTATCTGTTGATCTGTCTGTCGACATGGTCTCAACTTTGGTATCGTCATGTTCTAAACAATTGTCCTGGTCAGAATTGTCACTAGAAGAATCATCAGTGCTACTGTCACTATCAGAGATAGGCTCAGTCGGTGCCGATACTTGTCTACTACTCACTTCGTCTTCATTATCTGATACTTCAGATTGTTTGAGACGCAATAACTTTTCTAGATCACTTTGTCGCACGCCGTAGGACCATAATGAATCACCACCATGATTTTGGCTTTGATTGCCAGCTATTGATTTCCTCCTTATGACTGGCGGCTGTCTCACCCTGCGCAACAACACAGGAGATGTGTTTGGTGTGATGAAGGAATACCTCCTTTCTCTTGGAGATGTTTTATCACCTGTTGGTGGATATTTAGCACCAGATGAATTGTCGTGAAAGGGCTTCGGAGGTGGAGGAGCTGGTCTTAAAACAACGGGATAATCAGCACACGACTTTCGATCTGACACAAAACCGGATGAAGAGCTGGACTCGTTAGAAATCTCTGACGCGTTCGATAGAACAGAGTTCACTGATACCGTGGAGTTCCTATCTTGTGATTTATTGGCCGGATACAAACAGTGAAATTGCGATTGTAGTGGGTTCACAATGCTGGTTAAGCTTCCTAGTGAAGAATCTCTGTATCGCGCTAGGTTTTCGCTGGAGCTAGACGGTGTTGTGAAGCTGACTGCGGTTTTCTCGAAGCGCATAATCATATCTCTAACACTTTTCCTGTCTTGCGGAGGTTCATCGTTATCGTGGCTCGGCGCCTGGAATTGTTCCAGGCGCGAGCGCAGGTCCTCGTGGCTCATGGCGAAGATCAGTAGCGAGCGCTCGGGCGTCTCGTCGCGGTCATGTCACAGCGCAACGGCGACGCACATGCGCACTGCCAGCGGTTGGCTCTCGACTGAGCGTGATACGGGCGGGCGTTGCCCCCTCTCCCCTCCTCACGGTCGCGCTTGCAATATCATTTATTATCAGGCTTTCTTTCGTCGGTATCGGCAGCGATATATAACCTAGTATTACTAACACGATGGAATGTTTAGAAATTACCTACTGATCATTTGTCGGTTTACATATTACGTCAATGTTTCCCAATACGTTTATGTACACTAATTATTTACATATGAAGACGATTCTCGTACTTGTCACAGTCGATACTTCTGGAATATCCCTTAACTGCATGATTTATTTTGTCTGAATATAAACCTATCCTTCTTAAATTGTGTGGCCTGCATCATGGAAAGAAAATAAAAAATTAAAGTGGTCTAAAGTCAAAACTGCGTTCATACCTATTAGTTGTACCTTTGACAATAATTTAGAATAAAAAATATGTAGATGGGACGACTAGAAAAAAAAATGGAGGAAAATTATACTGATGTAGTGCATCACTATGCAGCTATAAGGGATATATTGTCCTCCATCATTTATATGTATCCCTCAGTGACCAGGTCCCTGTACCTGCTCGAAGAAATAATTACTTATGTTAAAATGAAATATAATAGGCACGGTAATAATAAATTCCTAATATTTTAGCGTAGGTATAAAATGTATAAGCTGGCGATTAGAGTACAATGTTCCGCGTCTCCTAGGGTTTATACCGGTCGCCCAACCCGCTGGGGGACCCAGTGTACGCGTTTATTTTTTGGTTTTTACGAAGAATTTGTTTTAAAAACTTAAACAACGCGAGACTTCCTCTAAAATAATAACCCCCTTACCAATAAACCCCTTTTTATTTACACAACTGTTATTACAGGTCTACTTGAACTGGTTATTCCGTATTTGACATACAACTGACAACTTAAGTTGAGCTTTGTGTATCTTCTAAATAGCAATTCCGCCATTATTGGTAAGGCCCTAAAAGTGTAACTGTTTACACAAAGCATGCCAAAAGGGTCATATAATTGTATTATTTATTTTCCCTGTCATTGAACGAATTTAGAAACTAAAGTTAGTCATACATAACATCATTTTAATTTTCCACCAGCAAATCACAGCGCTCTCAAATTAATTACGCTTCAGGAAACCGAGGGTTATTCACACTATTATAATCTATAAAACAACTCTTGTGTAGAGACGATACCGAAGTGTAGTCCCATGCTTCCGTCCTTAATCGAAAAGTGCATAAGGGCTTTCCTTTATGCACTTAGGGCTAGCTTAATCCCCTGTGTGTTTGCGGACGCAGTGATGATACGATCAGGCGAGTTCTTTGGATATCTCGTAGTCACACGAAGTGCACCGCCGCTGCCGATGGCCACCGGAGGGCTTTAATCCGTGTGAGTCCAACATAACCAAGTCACCTGGACTGTAAGTCTGGGTATTCACTACGGATTTCCAATTACAATAAGTTATCACTGCAACTTCATATATCCCAAAAATGTTCGCAAACTTTAAAAATCGATAAAAAAGTGTCTACCCTAGCAAAATATATCACACCGGCAATCGACGTTGTCCAGCAGTGGACAAGTATGGGCTGATGATGATGATGATGATGAATCGACGGTTCCTTTCTTTTTACAACGCTGTTCACTGACATTATTTGACATCATGATAATATCGCAATGTTAGTTACTTACCTTTGTTACACGTTATTCCTTAAAATATTTTTTTCCTTAACACCACTTTACTTTAAAATGTCCAGACCACATAACTTAAAGTATGTGGCTCAGGCTGGCTGGACTAATCTTCAAAATGGGTCACAATTAAGCGGGTCAATAGGCCACTATATGTGACGGCTAAACATCCTTACTTCAGAATTTGTGACGCTACAGAGACTTAGATAATCGATTGAAAAAGTGTCCAGCTAGCTTAAAACACGCCTTTTCGCTTGTCTCTCAATCTCGGCAACGAAAGTGATTTTGACAAGTGTTAGTGTATCAACGGCCGTCACAAATATTTGTGACAGCCATAGAGCCAAAAGTTTTGTGATACTTACAGCGGTTTAATAGAAAAATGCAAAAATATGTGTCCAGCCAGCTTGAATTTACGTAGAAACATTCTGGCTGGACACCTCTGAATCTGATGAACGGGAGCGTTTTTGAATACGGTTTCTTTATTAGGTTTTAGTGACGTAATTTATGACGGCGATAACATTGAATTTTTGGCGTCACATTTCTGAAAACTTGGTGTCCAGCCAGCCTGAACTTCAAGCTGGCTGGACACATGTATCTCCGCTGCCTGATGGTCTTCGACCTTCGAAATACGTTCCAGTTTTAGTGACGGGGTCGGTAACGATAATCTGGATTTGTGACGGAAAAACTTCGAAGATATTGACAATTTTAATTTTCCCATACAAACTTGCACTAATATTGTAATGTGACCATAATTTTACATGAATAAAAGATTTCTCCAAATTGACAACTAAGCCTGATTTTTATTTGATTTTAAAATAAAAGGTTTTCCCGCAATAGTGATAATCTTTTATAGTAGAACTTAATGTATTAACAATTTAAAATAATAAAAG
This sequence comes from Conopomorpha cramerella, assembly GCA_012932125.1. Lineage (NCBI taxonomy): Eukaryota > Metazoa > Arthropoda > Insecta > Lepidoptera > Gracillariidae > Conopomorpha > Conopomorpha cramerella. The sequence continues at coordinate 13,827 of SJJU01012422.1, forward strand.
TTGGATATCTGTTCGGCGGCGGCTGCCTGAATGAGAAATGAAAAAATTAAACAATAAAATCAATAACTTAAAAAAATATGGAAATAACGCAAACGAAGAACTAAACTAGACATTCGATTTGGTATTTAGGTACCTACTTTATGAAGTAATCAGAGTACCTAACAGACGTAGAAGTACCGTGTGACACTAGGATCAATGGCGAATTTTTAGAGCTCTTGTTTCTCCTAGTTCTGATAGATGACGCTAGCTGTATCAGAGGGGTTAAATATCAAAGTAATAATTGAGGCCAAGCAGCCAGTATTGAAAGTGACGGTATTTTTTTATTATAAATATATATATTTGTTTATATGTTACAAAAGTGTCTGAATAAAAACGTATTAAAATATAACTGACAGAACTCACTCTGATCACCTCCTGCAACTGTAACGTACAGTTATAGGTACATACATACACGTTACACTCATACATAACCCCTTTTTGGCTAGATCGATCGAATGCCCAATGACGATGTTCATTCACATGTTCGGTCATATGTCATCGGGCTCATTTGATGTTCGGGATTTTATTGTTCGGTCATTGGGCATTAAATTTCTTGAGAACAATTTTGGGGGGTCTTTTCGCCTCAGTATGGTACAAAAAGTAGGTATCCAGACGAAAATAAAACATGAGCAAAAAGGGGAGGGTATACCTCACCACCAGATCGTCTTCTATGGATTGAAACACCAATACACGGATCCTTAAAATATACTTCGTCCAACATAAAACCTACATTATTGGTTACCCTACTACATTGTTTGTATGGGGAAATTTAAAAGATCAATATCTTCGAAACTGCTCAAAGTTTCTCCGTCACAAATTCAGGTTATCGTTACCGACCCCGTCACTAAAACTGGAACGTATTCCAAAGGTCGAAGACCATCAGGCAGCGGAGATATATGTGTCCAGCCAGCTTGACTTTCAGGCTGGCTGGACACCAAGTTTTCACTGATTTCTCGTAAACCTTCAAATGTGACGCCGTAAATTCAACGTTATTGCCGTCACAAATTGCGTCACTAAAACCTTATAAAGAAACCGTATTAAAAAACTCTCCCGTTCATCATATTCAGAGGTGCACAGCCAGAACGTTTCTACGTAAATTCAAGCTGGCTGGACTCAGATTTTTGCATTTTTCTATTAAACCGCGCTGCACGCTGTATATATCACAAAATGTTTGGCTCTATGGCTGTCACACGGCCGTTGATATACAAACACTTGTCAAAATCACTTCCGTTGCCGAGATTGAGAGACCAGCGAAAAGGCGTTTTTTTTTTTTAAAGTCATAAATTCTGAAGTAAGGATGTTTAGCCATCACATATAGTTGGCATATCATCATCAGCCACATAACGTCCACTGCTGGACGAGGGCCTCCCCCAATGAGATCCGTCATTTGGGGTGAAATGCCAGTAATCGCCACGCTTGGCAGGCGGGTTGGCGATCGCAGTGGTGTTGTGGTTTAACTCACAGAGAGCGAGTTGGCATATGAACCTGCTTAATTGTTACCCATTTTAAAGAATGGTCCAGCCAGCCTGAGTATCTTAAAGTGGTCGAAATGATCTATACTTAGAATTTTTTGCTCATGTTACAATCCTACCCTACATAAGTGAGAAGACACGAGGGGTAAATATAAGAGAGAGAGTGTGGAAATGGAAGGAATATTGGCATATGAAGAAAACCTTGTTTATTTTATTATCTCTGCTGTCCTACATCCTACGAAGACAAGTTCGTCGTTTTAAAACATCAATTCATAAAAATTGTTTTTTATTGACATATAAAATATGTGAGTGTTGGTAATAAATAATATAGACACAGAATTATTTGTACAATCAACATAAACGGTATACAAATACGACTTTATTAATTTACCACCTTAGTACATAAATAATGTTTTGAAAGAATTCACTAGATCAATAAAAACGAACCGCTTGTAATGCGATGTCTTGACACACACCCGGACGGCATAGTTCCTCATGATAGCATTTAAAAATAAAACTGGAATAAATTCAACAGAATTTTACTGAACCCTTTACTGACTGGACCCTGAATTTATACGTACCCAAATTATTATGAAACATGTTCATCCTTCAAGCGGCAGAAAATTGCAACCCGATTGTAATAGTTGCAATAAAGTTTCTGTAGGTAGTTTGGATTGTTATCGAGGGTCGGCGGTCGGACCACTGCATGAGGGGGAAACCAAAAAACTTTTCATATATGTAAATAATATAGCTACGTGAGATATACAGGTATGACTGAAAATCCTTTAAAGCTTAGACTTGGGTCTACTATCTCTGTAGACCCTAATGAATCCGTTTGAGAAGGCGAAAAGACATTCGGCGTCCCGATACAAATCGATCAGTTAATTGTGCTCTTTGTCGATGTCCATTTTTTTTGTCCACGGTGATAGACGCATACTGAAATTCACTTAATAGGGTCTATAGAAACAGTAGATTTCTCGGCTTTAAAGGATTTTTCAGTATCTCATTCAGCTAAATAAATTGTCTAGACATATTTTGAGACTAAGATTTTATGAAATTCCGCTAGTCAACTTCAAGCTTCCGGAAGGAGCCCTCTATGCCAAAGAGGTCTGAGGAGGTCTTCGGCTTGCCAGGGCGGCGGCTCTCCTGCGAGCACTGCAGGTACTCCTCCAAGAAGTACTGTCTGTAGCTCTCCACTTTCGCCTTCCAGTAGTCTAATAAAAAAGTATGAACATTAAAAATCCGAGTTGGTCTTGGACGTAGAAATAATGATATCTGATGTATTTCGTGACTTACACAGCGTAAAATGTGACTTAGAAAGTACGACTGGGGTACGAAAGATATCAAAAACCGGCCAAGAGCGAGTCGGACTCGCCAATGAAGAGTTCCGTAGCAGCCCCCCTAGCACAGCGCTCCAAGAAATAAGTGACAAGACATATAACCCGCTGCGATTTGTTGAAACTAGCTGAGTCGCACGAAGCGTGACATAGCAGCCAATCAGAGCGCGTATTTGTTCTATGTCATATCTGTCTTGGCGCGCGTGCTAGGCCTGCAGCACTAGCAGTAGGTAGGTAACATAGTAATATACAAGTTTTTGTAGTTCGTTATAAGTTTGATCGACGTGTTATCTACTATAATATAATAAATTGGGTAAGTAATTTGATTTATGACGTTTAAAACCATAACTACTGGCTAGATCTCATTCAAACCAATTTTCGTTAGTAGTTTGTATAGTAATACACATCATATATTTTTTTCAGTTTTATCATGCCCCATTTTACCACTTTGGAAGAGTCTCTCGCGCAAACTATTCAGTTTACAATAAAATGATACAAGAAACCAATCATTTTCAAATACCTATTGATAGCTACACCACACGTACTTATAGATTTGATGAAAAAAAAAATGAGATTCAGTTCTTTGGGGAACCCCAAAAATTTTTGTTTTTTTTTATTTTAAAATCTTAATGCGGTTTACAGAATACATCTACGCACCAAATTTCAATAATGTAGCTCTTATAGTTTCGGAATAAACTGGCTGTGACATACGGACGGACAGACGGATAAACAGACATGACGAATCTATAAGGGTTCCGTTTTTGCCATTTGGTTACGAAACCGTAAAAAGCGACGTATCTGCCAGTACGTTGTATATTATTTGTGGAGGATTTTTTTTTTATTTGACGAACATATTAATGATTAATGGAATTAGGCAACTGTATGTTCGAGTATGTCCTTTAAACTAGTATTGTCACAAGAACTAAACAAGATTAAGATTAACAAGATAACGCAATAATATTTAAATTATAGTATTATTCATGTTTATCCATTTTTTTTTTCACTACAGTTTGTCCATAGAGATTTATTTGAGGAAAATCCGTAAAGTATGAAAGGAATTTGGCAGGATAACTTTGTATAGTAATAAATGTAGAGGAAAGTTATTGGTATTTTAACGGTAATTTTTTTGGAATTTTGTGACTACCTATGAATTGTTTATCTATCTATCTTATAGTTTAAAAATAAATATGTATGTTATAACTTTGGAAGGGTTGCAGTAAATTGGAAAGTAAGTATTGATTGAAAATTAAAAACGTGCCACATGATCGTAACAACTGTAATTAAGATAACTTGAAACTGCGGGGCATAAACTAGTTTGTAACACTTGCCTATCAATTCCTGAATAGTGCCGTCGTCTCCGCCGTATTCTTTGGGTAAAATAGCTGCTGGGACTTGTTCGTACAGTCCTTTGTAGTTGTGTGTGTAGACTTTAATCTGTAAAATGCAAATAAGCACTCTTAGCTGACCGGAAACATAAATACTGTGTAGATACTGGACTCACTTTCGCTTTCCTGTTCACACACATTAAATTCGCATTCTTAGAAAATAAACTATGAGTCTCTTTCAAAATTCGGCTGTGGTTGGTATTTAGGTTCCTCGAAGTCTTCGGATTCAAATCCTATATAGGTATAACTAGGAAAATGGTAAAGAAACCCACATACGATCAGCTCTATAACGGCGATGGGCTTACCACCTACCTGCGTTGGGTCAACATGGTGATGTTCGGGCATCTATAAATGCTATATATTTAAAGACGTCAAATAATTTGGTTTGCAAGCTCGTTCAAACTCGGAATGTTGTTAGAGAATAAGGCAAATTTATACTTCTATAACAAAACTTCTTAATCATGTTTTAGTAACACAGAACGTATCATCACTGTTAGACCACTTTTTTGGTCGACCGCGACTTGGAACGTTCATAGGCCACTGCGTTCGGTGATCGCAACCGATCATCATCCAAAAATCAAAAACGCAAATATAATACTTCTCCAGTATCAACCAACTAAACCTTATTTTAATAATCACATCATACAAAAACTGTTGACAAGACTCAAGATGATCGCATCATTTTAAAATGGCTAAACCGGTTTAGATACAATTCAGATCTATTACTTGTTATGCAGGCTATTACAAATAACATGTTAGGGAAAATTACGAACACGGGGTGCAACAAGTCGAGAAGGAAGTCGTGGGAAATCCACTGTTAGTTATATAAATACTCACTCTTTTTTTATGCTTTTCACTTAGAAACATCCTGAGGATGGAGTATGCGGCCTCAAACCCGGTGGAAGTGTTGATTATGTAGTTGCCTCGCACGCGCACAGGTAGAGCCTTCTCTGAGCAGGAGACGGCCTTCTTGGCGAGCCCTGGGGTCCACTGACTGAACACTGACACTCCCACGCCTTGCATGTCCACTATTACCTCCTGAAATAGTCCAATATTATATATATTATTAGGATTGTTCAATTATACTGACAAATTAATAGTAATGAGGTGCTTAAAAAAACAGAACACTAGTTTTTGAAAAATAACACAACACAATGTAGATACGTAGGCGACTATGGCAGCCCTCTGTTCTTGACACTACCAAAATGTTTAATTTCATCTTGGCAGAAGAAGAAAGTGGTAGAGGAACTGGAACTGTTATACTTCAATAATATATACCTACTCATTAAATTAAAATACCATGATTAACTCTTTTCTGGACAATAAACGCCTATAGACGTCATAACAATAAAACATCTTTTGTGTCTATTTTACTGTCCGCCGATGTGGTAAGATCATTTTGAACAAAGTTCTGCGGACACACACATTATTCGTTATCATAACCGTTTTCCTGTTTGTAGTGTATCTACTATCTTTAATATAAATGTCCTATTTCTTGTTTTTTTATCTCAAGTAAACGCTGGTTTGTTCATCTGTGTTTGTCTGGCACTGGACTTTTATCCTAGTTAGTGTCTTGCGTTTGGGGATATTACGGTAAGTAACCACCAAGCAGTCGACGATCTGGCTCATATGTAATAAGGCAAAACAATACTTAACTTTAACAGAACATCGCTCTAAAAGCATCAGTTTCCAAAAAAAAATCCTGAGAAATTATAGAAAAAAATCTCGGTTTTTTTCTCTAAAAAATAAAAAAGACTAATAGTCTAGAAAACTGACCTCTCCCGATACACAGAAGTTGTCGTCTTCCAGCATCAGAATCTCTGTGATCATGAGAGAAATTTTGATGACATCCGACAAATGATATTTAGTGGAGTCGTATCCTCCCAGCCTGTTGATGCAGACTCGCGTACCGTCGGCGCTAGCACTTTTCCTAAGCGGTAAAAATACTCTGAAATTTAGAAGAAAATATACTTTAACTAACCACGACTGGACATCGCTGACGTTGCGACCTGTTGACGAAACACCCCGTATCAACTACATCTAACATGATCATTGATTTTTTTTGTCGAATAATGTGGGGGATATATGTATGTAATCAAATTATTGCAAAATGAGCTTCCCGACAGTAATATGTCGCATTACAAGTAACCCAGTATTGACTGTAGGTACTTCAGCTATCAGCACACACCTTTTGGTATGCGGATTTTTTTAATAGGTTAGGTACCTAATTAAATTATGGTTATCTATGAAGTACACTTAAAGCTGTGATAAAAAAATGTGTGTAGTATAATAATTATAGAAATTATAGTACCTATATATTTTATGACCCGATTAGAATCAAAAACGAAAATCAAATTTGAGAAAAAACAGCAGATTTCCGTTTTTAATTCTAATTGACTCATATAGTCTTACCCTAATTTTAATAATTCCTGAATTTTGTTGCTCATAGGATCTCTGTCTGCGAAAAATTCTGGTACGATATTTCTTAACGTGTAACACATATCAATTTTCTCTTTGGTTCTCTCTAAACTGAATTTGCATCCTCGTAGAAATGCTAAAAGCCATTGGTCAGCTGAAAAGAAATAAAAAAAAAATTGAATGTAGGTGTTAATACCTAGTAATCATAAATAAAATGATACACTTTCAAAAGCGACATCTAGCGGCATTTTCTGGTACCCCTACAACATTTTTAAGTGCTCAAGAATACGTTCCCATGAAAAGTGTGTTGTGGAGAACAGCGTACAATTTTCTATCTAGTTTTGGAAAAAATCGACAGATGGCGTTGTGTTTTGGAAAAATGCATATTTTGAATTATGTTAGGTAAGTCGAGTCGACAAACTACAAATACAGAAGATAAGGCAGTATTACCTATTAACTTGTATGACTAAAGAAATGCAATGAGTCAGACATATTTTGATAAGCACCACAATTATTTAAATAATTGAAAATGTTGGTCATGTGTTTGTAGAATAAATTTATAGTAACGTAAATGTTCACCGAAATATAATTATATAGCCTTTTCTAAACACTCGTTACTCTGATTCACCGATAGAATGATGATGTTTATAATCCGTAGATGTGAATAAATAACTGGACAATTTATTACAGCAATGATCGCTGCACTATATACGTAGACTAGCTGTCCCGGCAAACATTCGTTTTGCCATAATAAGTCGCCTTTGTACCCTGTGTATTGGGAGAAATACAACTGGCAGGTGGATAAAAAATAGATAGCAGCCGATTCTCAGACCTACTGAATACGCATATAAAATTTGGTGAAAATCGGTACAGCCGTTTCGGAGGAGTATGGCAACGAAAACTGTGACACGAGAATTTTATATATTAGAAGATATAGGTACCACTTAGTCACAACAAACACTTGTACTAAGTTACTACTGACATGGCTGCACAGAATCCAGGTGCGGTTGCTTCTGGAGCCAGTCCCTCAACGCC
>SJJU01012424.1:0-15294 GCA_012932125.1 Conopomorpha cramerella
TTTGTTTTAACTAATCAATTTTAAAGTTGGTTTACGTTCATATTTTCGAGCTAATCATTAAAATATTGGTCGTTTCAGGGTGAGAAAATCTCGACCATCCTGAAGGCCGCCGGCGTCGATGTGGAGCCCTACTGGCCAGGTCTGTTCGCCAAGGCCTTGGAAGGTGTGAATGTGCGTGATCTGATCACCAACATCGGTTCGGGTGTGGGTGCTGCCCCCGCCGCTGGTGGTGCTGGTGCTCCGTCCGCTGCCCCCGCTGCCGCCGAGGCCAAGGAGGAGAAGAAGAAGGAGGAGGAGCCCGAAGAGTCTGACGACGACATGGGCTTCGGTAAGTTTATGTTTTGACATTCATAAGTGGCTAAGGTTTCTTATAAAAGCAATTCAGGATACACACCTTACATAAATTGACATGAATGGCTAAAATAAAATGGTGAAAACGAAGAAATGTGGAGACAATATGTCAACCAATGTTCATTCAATAATGTGTTATTGTTACCTGTTGGCACTAATTTATGACACAGTACATTATGTTGAGCATTTGGTTCCAGTACAATATAAACTAACTATTTTACCTGCTATTCAGCAAAATAGAGGTGTCTACTTCGTAATGATTTTGCCCTAGGAAATTATTACAAGTATCACTGTAACTAAAGATTTTACTTGTTTCTAAATGATGTTTGCATTATGTATTAGCTTCAGATACAAGATGACTGAACATTTTTACACTGATAAAAATGTAAACAAGTTTCTCTAATGAGAATTTATAATATGTGTTTCATACCTTGTTTTCTTTTGTTTCAGGTCTTTTCGACTAAAAAGCTTTACATTAAAGCTTTCATATTCCAAGTGGGCTTTGTGAAGCTTATTTAGTGATAAGAATAAAATGTTTTTAACATAAATTGAACTTTTTTTCAATTAATTCTATACAGTCCTGTCCCATTAGCAATCCTCAAAAGTTCCTTGGTCATGAGGCTCAACATTAACTACAAATTAAGGAGAAAAGATACTACATGTACCTACCTACCAACTAAATGTCTAGAGTAGTGGTCTTGGTCAGTCTCAGCACACACATCTAATCTCATTAGGATTTCCTATGCAGACATTTGTCATCCTTGATTGGACAGGACCTACATTTTCCAGATACCTATGTAATTTGTCATTTCCTCAGTTTTGTCAGATGCTTGACATTTTTTGTGGAATAAAGAACGGTCCAGGTTTTTTTTATTTTTCATGTCCACCCACATGTACCAAGACGTACTTGATAAATCAAGTATCTGATAAATACCTGTGTTCTGTTCTCTAGATGAGGGGGGTTATTTCATAGAGACACAAATAAATTAAAATTATACATGGATTTTTGTAATGGAATAACTGAATATTCAACCTGAGATTGGATTGGCCAATCTAAATACTGATATGGAGTCAGGTGCATGAATCACCTTGACCCCTTCAAAGTGGAACTGTTCGGTTCACAACCAAACCAAAGCACTAACAAGCGATAAAACCACACAAGTGCCCTGTAATTTGATAATATACTGCAGCTGTGTAGGTAACTTAACACTAACTATAATATCAAAAGCGACAGTGTCCACCCAGTGTCTTGTGGACTCTGCCGCCTTTGATATTATATGACTCATATAATTAATTATATAGAGGCCAATAGATTGAAATATTGTCAGGTTTTTTACACCTTTTGTCATACTACGTACCAATCCTATTCTTTTATACTATAAAAAGAAAACCAGGAAATATATAGGTATACATGTATTTCCTATTTATTATACATTCTAATTATTAAAACTAAATAAATATTTTACAACTGCTGGTTCAGACATCCAAAATAAGAAGCTTCCAACTATTGTGTCATCAGAAAAAAACAAAGACTGTACTTTTATTTTGTAAATTACTAATATTGTCCTTTCTGACATCTTCAAACTTTGCTACAATACTATGCCTTAGTGGAGTCTTGATATAGTATTACAGCTCAACTGTTCACTAAATAAATTACAGTTGTAATCTTTTAACCCCACATAGCTCTTTGGACTCCAGATAATTTGTTGTAGTCGGCTAAATGTCTCCAAACAATACGACTCATTCTCCATTCTTTCACTATTCCACGAGGTCTGAAATAACAAAGCAAAAATATGGGTAAGTCATCACTGGAAAGATACAGGGTGGTCTGTCTAACGTAGACCTGGAGAATCATACATACATACACTTCACGCCTGTCTCCCAGAGGGGTAGGCAGAGATGACATATCTGGAGATTCACTTCAAAATATTGTTATCAACTCTCCACTAGGAATAATGGCAATGTCTACAAGGTCACCAAGGCGAGAGAATAGCCACTCCAAAAACACAACATAGGATATGCCATATATCACAACAAATTCTATCGTATATGTTACATACCTAGAAGTTATAACACAACGGTTGTTAATACGCATCGGATGAGTATTCAGTTCGAATTTATTGATTTCCTTGTCAGCTATTTCTCTAATTTCAATTGGTAGAACATCGTTTTTCCTCAAAGCGTTCACTCTGGTGCGATCCAGAAAGTTTTCGGCACTCATACGACGGCGCTTAACGTCACGAACCATCATCCAATTAATCCATTTGTTTCTTACTTGTTGATACTGCAAGTTATAAATATTATTATAGATGGATACCAATTTTGGTACATTAGAAAAGTTTCGAAAATACTACAATAACAGTTTGAATATCTTACACCAAAACCAGCGACATTCTGAGATTTCCAAACGAATTTGCTCAGAGATGATATATTTAAATTCATTTTGCTCTTCGAAATAATACAGGAACTATTTGTTTTGCGAGGCTGCTTGTTTTGTAATCTTGTAATTACGAGGATTTATTTGATTTTGAGGTTATGTTTCCCAACAGCGAGCAGTTCAATCAAATCAATGCAATGGCTTTTATTATAGACTGAAGACTGTCAGTATCCTAGTAATACTTTCAGATTTCATAAATAAAAATAACAAAAAACCAATGTCTATCTAGTTATATTGTGTTCAGGAGCTCGTGAGAGGCCTTCCGAATTTCGACCACACTTCGGACTGTCCAGTGCCCTTCCAAAGACGTCTCCACCATCAAGACTGGCAGGCACCACCCCAAGACCTCACCGCCCTAACGATCTGAATGTTTACCGGACGGCGAACTTCCACCACACCGTCATCAGAAGTTCACGCTTCACGCACGCCTGATGCCTGATAGGTTGCATAAGGTGGAGATTAGAATGAGTCTTTGACTAATGGCCAATGGAGTAGAAGTCCGAGCCTACATTACAATAAAAAAAAAATATATGTCACTGTGTCAGTTTCAACGTCAAATAAAGTCAAATGTTTTGATTTTGATTCTCGTCTCCCGCTAACGTTTTCGCAAGTTTTTGTGTATGTTTTATTTGTTTATTCCTTTGTAGAGCCAGTGTTTAATAAATATTACCGTACCGGTTAGTTTGTTACGTCCGTAACTATGCCTAAGCTAACGAGTCAAAGTCTGATCGAAGAAGAATCCACAGTTTCAAAAAAACGGAAACTTCAACATACCACTTTTTCTAAATGTATACAAGATAGTGGTTTAGTTTTGAATGAGCCACCAGAGAAATGTATAGCTACTCAGGAAATTGTGCACATTGTTAGACAAATTGAGAAAAATGTTCAAAGAGAAATTGATTCTGCCAAAAGTGTTACAGACATTTTATCAACATTTATTACCGAATGTGAGAATTTAGAAATGTTCAAACACTACCTATATCCAAATATTGTAAGAAAGGATGAGAACAGTCCTGAAGAATATAATGTTCGTGACAGTTTCATTAAGATATTACTGAATGTGTCTGCTCTTCAAATTAAAATTATAGATTTCATATTTGAAAGAGCAATTGATTTCGCTGTGGACGGAAAATGTTCACCATGGATACAAATGATACTAAAATGTTTTTCAAACTTAGATAATGTTGTTGATCCTGAGAAATTGTCATCAAGTCTCATTAACTTGTTGGATGCCACAACTGAAAGACTTGTGAGATTGGAAATCATTACTGCACTCCCAGATATTATAAGCGATCAACAACATGAGGTTGTTGCAACTGAATTGAGTCGGTTTCTGCGTGAGGACCCTGACTTAACACCTGCTATTATGGATTGTCTGTCATTTTTATGTTTATCAGAGGACAGTTACAGCACTCTACAAAAGAGAACTTTGAATATTTTAATGAGTTCACCTAAATGTACTTACTACACAAATATTGTAAAATTCTTGCTGCTGCCTAATTATACAAATGACGCTGGTATGATGGAATCTATTGAAGGACTTCGGAATGCACTGGGTTGGCCCACTTCTGTAGCCAACATGAATGACATTGCCACTAGTCAAGTTTTAACAGCATTGGCAATTAGAAATTCTATGATATCATCTAAGGCTGCTGGAAGTGCATGGCTGAAAGTAGTATCTTCTTGTAAAACCACTGAAGACCACAAACCCATTGATTTGGTTTTACTTATTATTCTCTACAGTACAAGTGAAGAACGTCAGAAACAAGTCGAGAATTTGATAAGGAAACAACTAAAGTTAAACATATTGAAAGAGAACTTACTAGATGAAGCATTTGAAAAATTTAAGCCAATATTTAAGGAATATTTGAATAATTCCATTGAATTGTGCAACACATTATTCAAAAACAAATCTGACCCAATGGTAGAATTATTTGCTTCACACTTTTATACACTTTTGTACTCTTCGCTTGATGACTGCCGCCAATCTGTTATAGCGGAGCTTCTTCAACTTGGTTTAGACCGAAACCAATGTGTTATGAATATTTTGACAATTCTGAGTGATATAGCAGCTAAAGACATGTCACTGATAAAACCACAGAGTTTACAAATGTTAACGTTATTGGACAGAATGGAAGGAATGTCTCTAATTGAGATAAAAGCAGTAATGAATTTGGTCTGCGGGTTGGCTTACAGTTATGAGAACTCAGTGATAAGAGATGACATTCATATGATTATTAGAAAAGAGTTGGGAAGTTCATCTCCAACAATAAAAATTCAGGGGATCTTAGCTGGTGTTTATGCGGTTAAATATCTAATTACCACCAATACGGATGATGATGACACAATTGAAATGCCAGATGATATTAGTTACAGTTCTGTTACATATTTATCTGAAGGACCCCTAAGAGAAGCAGCTCAAATAATTGAACTTATTAGTAGGAGCACAAGACATTTTTCTGATTTGGTTGCATTTTTCTATGATGAAATGTCGGACATAATCAATACATCTCCTAAAATCAATAAGCACTTCCTGGCTTGGCTTACAGATGCGGTTACAAATGATTTACAACAAAATTTTATTGTTGATAATATTGAAAAAGACAGAATTGGAGGGATGAAAATGGTATTACAATACTGTTTGAATGCTGATGGAGAAATGGATGAGGTTATAGCTATGAATATTGGTCCTCTAACATTGGAAACCAAAGATGGACTGAATGTTGGCATTATATCTCCTCTATTCCAACTTGTTCAAAGTTTACATTGTAAACAACACGATGGCAATCTTTCAAGTATAGATGCATTACTGGGTTGTCCAGTTGTGCTGCCAAAATTTGATATTGATTCAGTGGAAGATATGGATGAATCTATGATCACAAGTATTTTAGATTGTCTTATACACACTGTAAATTGGTTCAGGGAATTAGTGAATGCTTTTGCTTCACAGGAAGACAATGCTTTGAAAACAAAACTTCTACAGAGAATAATGAATATTAGTGATATAGAGTCTTTGGTTTGGCAGATATTGTTAGCCACAAATATAGCATACAATCCTCCTTTGTGTGTATTTGATATAAACAAATCTACAACAAAAAAAGTTGTAAAAGCTTCAAATGCAAAGCAGAAAGTTTCTAAAACTCTATGTCCTGATGACTCTGCACTACCAGGCACTGCAAAAACACAAGCAACTCAAAATGTGAGCAATGGCTTACTCAAAAGCAAACAAAATATAGAACTAAGGCCTTTATCTCTTAAAATATTTAAAATTTTTCAGAATGACTTTATTTTGGATAGTGCAGAAACAGAAACAGATCTCAATTTAAAAACATTTTCATTCTTGAGTCAAAGTATGTTAGAAAAGATGGACAGTTTACTTATATCAAAAGTGAAGAAAACAACATTTCTGACTAAACAAGATATCCCTTACAGCCAGAAGAAGGCAGAGGAGTGTGCTAAAAGTTTTAATGATATATTGCCAAATATGATGGAGCATTTAAAAGTCATAACATCGGCTTTAGATTCACAGCTAGAAAACCAACAAGATGAAATAGTACTAACATCAGAGTTGATATCACTACTGGAATGCTTAGAAAACATTTATAAAAGCTTTACAGTATACTTTAAATGGATTGAATTCAAGAATCACCACAGTGCGATGTTGAAAAGTTCCTTGAGAACAGTGTCATCACACAATAATGAATCTTCAGTTACATTAGCTCTCAAAGACTTGGTTATAGATGTTGCCAAATATTTCCAAACACATCAAATTTACTGTGTACAGTTATCAACAGGCATTGCTTTAGTTGAATTAGTTATGGCCGTAAAAGAAGTATCAAATAATTCAATTGTTGAAAAAATACTTAAAGATATGGCTAAAGAATTTCTCAGTAAAAAATGGAAGGCTATTGATGGAGCTCCAGAGAAAGGAATAGTTTATAACCAGAATATCGATAAACTGGCCAATATTTACTTCATTAACAGTGAAATATTAGCATTAAAGAATCTCATCACACAACTTCATAATGGTGTTCAGTATTTGAAATCTAAGAATGATACCTTAGAAGCCTTTATGTCTATAAATAAAATGAATTTTCCTATCCTTTACCGCAATTTCGGTACTGCACTTCATGAAGCCACTAAAGCAAAAATTGACAAAGGCTTAACTAGCGCCGAGCATTTGGAATTGTGGAAAGAGGTAACCACCGTTTTGAAATATATGTCGGACATTACTAAGACTCTAGAAAACAGGAATAATTTAACAGCATTTTTCAAGAAGTCTTTGCCAGTTTTAAAACTTTTCATATCACAAGGCATTCCCATCATAGAAATGCAATTTAAAAATCATACACAAGAAATTCTAGAGATTTTGAAAATCCTCCAACAATCCACTCGGTTTCTGCAATCACTTTGCTGTCACTCGAGAATAAAGAAGGACTCCGCGATGATGGCCAAGGTCCCGTTCATGCGTCAGTTATTAGAGACTCTCTTGTACAAGGTAAAAGCAGCATTGGCGGCCAATAACTGCTCGGAAGCATTTTGGATGGGTAATCTAAAAAATAAGGATATTCATGGCGAGATAATTATGTCTCAACAAAGTATAGAAAGTGAAGAGTCAGTGGAGGACTGTGATGATCAACTACCGCAGGACGATAGTGATTCAGATGAGGAAATGATTAATCCTGAATCAAAAAGTTTAAGTGATGTAATCTAAGGTAACACCCCAGTACACATGTTTAAAAAGACTTGTTTAATAAATTCTGTTGTAATGTTACCTATTTTTTTATTAGATACTTTCCTACGTACCTACTACCTACACTAAAATCCAAGATCCAAACGTACCTGTGCAGCAGTACTGAGATGGCGCTTTGAGACAAGTCTACGATTGTCAGGTCTTATGCGGATAGATTTTCTTTATATAAAGGTGATCGAAGTTTAATTCAGATTGGGGTGGTCAAATTTTTGCATAGGTTTCCGAAAAACATTTGTCCATAAACGATATATATAGAGGATTAAGGCATTTGACACCAATTAAACATTTGAGCGTCTGTAGTCCAGTTGGTCGGATACTTGACTTGTAACCCGGAGGTCGCGGGTTCGAGTCCGGCTTCTGGACGTGTACCAATGGGACTCTTTTTCAGAGCCTATGTACGCAACGCAACGCTCGTACGGTGAAGGACAACATCGTGATGAAACCCGCACACCACAAGGTGTGTGAACCCTCTAACGGCGATGCGCTCACCCCCTGTCACGTTGGGTTAAATACGCTTGGTGAACCGTGGGCATTTGCTTATTAAGCAAGTGCCTCTGCCTATCCCGCTTTGGGATTAAAAGGCGTGAAAAGTGTATTTATTTATTTAAACATTGCAAAAAGAATCAGATTGCTATTTTCTCAAAAAATGACGCTATTGTGTTCTATGTTGATCATCAACCCAACACTCTTTGTTTGAAACTTCTTGCCACAACTTCAATGGGGAATTTTCTTTGACGTTTTTCTGACAGATTTTCGGGCGGAGAACTGTCATTACTGTCAAATTTAATTTGGACGTTGTCACGTCGTATTTAGCTGTAAGCGTGTGATTGAAAATAGACACAGAAACTAGTAGTGACCTCTATGTAGGTAATAGAAGAGGAAAATGAGTTTAATAAATTTCTCAACCACCATCGCCCAATAAAAAAAATATCTCTCCGCGGGTTAATTGACATGCGTCACGCGGAGGGGTGACATTGTGACCTGATCTACAACTATTCTTTTAAGACAATACAACCACCACTTGTATCACCTATATCTATGTTATTCGATGTACTATAGGTCTAATATTATAGTACTGATAATACATTGCGATAGATCCGCAAATACCTACCTTTTAACCCGAAGTCTACTGCGATACAGGCATGTCTCTAAACGAAAATAAAATTCGAGCTTCCTATATACAAATTCACTTTTAGTCGAGAATTATGTACCTGGATTGGGGATACTGGCCAACTGAAACTCGATGTAATGGGGCAGATTCCACAAGTCTTGAGTCGGTGGGTTAGGCCACCGCGGTTGTCTCTAGGAGGATCGAGGACCTTATATTATGGATGGCCAAGATGGTAAGATCCTAGGAAAATATGACCAGAGTGCAGTGGTAAGTAGTTGTAATGATATTATTTATCTATGGATTTTGTTATACATGATTCGAGTATGTCGCTTTGTATCAAAGATGTCAAAACAGAACATGGAAACTTCAAAATATTTTATATTTATTGGGATTTTCTTTAATTTACTACAAGGAGCAGCAAATACGAGTGTAGGTTCTGTGCTGTTTTATAGAAAGAGCGT
This sequence comes from Conopomorpha cramerella, assembly GCA_012932125.1. NCBI lineage: Eukaryota > Metazoa > Arthropoda > Insecta > Lepidoptera > Gracillariidae > Conopomorpha > Conopomorpha cramerella. The sequence goes on from SJJU01012424.1 coordinate 9,114, forward strand.
GAATTCCCAGTGTTGGACTCCAGAAGAAGTGACAAAGTTGAGAACGAGGCAGATATTCGAAGAGCTGGTGCCTCTACATGCTGAACCCGATAAAATAAACAACAAATATGTAAAAAACATTCTGAAGTATTTCAAGCGAGCCGTGACCAAGGTAGACAGTGTTGAAGATTCAGAAATATCGGAGGCACTGAAAGACGTTCTTATAGATACATTCGGCGCACATTTGAGAAGTGAAATACTACCAAACGTTCGCTTTGCTTATTACGCAGGCTACGTCAGTTTCCGGTACGCCAGGAACATTCACGACTACTACGACGACATTAAATCCTACCTTAACACGGCAGGTGTCGGGTGGAAAGAACCTCAGCGGATGAATCAGTGGAGCAATCTCACCGTGGAGAAAATACCTATCGGCGTACCCTCGTTATTCGACCCCTGCTACAGTTTGGTCTCCAGAAGGGATTCGAGATCGTGCATCTACCTACCATCGCCGAAAATCGACGACTTTACCAGGCCAACGGCAATGGTACTGCCGTTTAAGAGTGACGGGCTGGTAAGCTTGATATCTGCAAATTCTGAGAATGCCCTTATTAAGTATTACACAACGGCCAGTAGGTGCATTCTGCAAAGAGCTCCTCGGGAGTGCCGACACGCCGATTTCGTTAATTTCAACAACGAGATGTGGCATTGGATGAAGCGGGAGGTGTCCAGTCACTTGACGGATGAGACTCTGTACGCGGCATTCGGCGGAGTGTTCAGAGTCGCCGCTTCCGTCCAGAGCTACGGACGAGGACTCACACGGCGCAACCCTTTTACCAGAACCGCAGAGAAGAGGCGACCATGGTTGCATCTCAGCAACTCTTCCCTTGTCATCGACTCTGACTGGTGTACGGCGTGGTACATAGCTATCGTCATCGCTATTGCTGGAGCGATTGCAATCATTCACTTTTTGTACAACTATCTAATAGGTGACGGTTGTAACTGTAAGGGCAAGAAAAGCGTCGCTGATATGTTGAAGCACGACGTGTCGTACGCGCACGCGGAGACAACGTTCCCCGCCGTGTTGCCGCAACATCCACAGCTGTCCGAGAGACTGAACCCGCAGCAGAGCGTCCAGAAACGCCTGTTCGTGTCGAACACAGTCGGCTCGGTCCACACGGAGCGAGTGTACGACCTTAACGAGAATTCGGAGAAAGTGATGAAGATAATCATGAGCGACAGCGATGACTCTTCCGACGAGACAACAACATCTTCGTCAGATCGAGACGAGGATGACGATGTCGAGATTAAGAAAGTGACAATGAAAACGCGAGCGCGGAGTCCACCGAAAATAGATACTCCCATTTCGCAGGTGCGTGTGAGTAAAACCCGTTACTCGACGGGGAACGGTTGCCAATCGTCAGTTTATACGACGAGCGAGTCAACGGCGTCAAAGGAAACTTGCCGTCGGCGGCTGGAGCCGTCATGCCCTGACTTGGAGACATCCACATCGCCCCACTCCGCCTCATCGGGGACCGGCACGTCGGAGGCGGTCGGATCGGAGACTGTTACCGAGTCACTGTGCTGTTCTCGCAGTCACTCGTCCAGAAATCTGCCGTGTGGATGGCGAGCGGTGTCCAAACACGACACGAGCAAGGACGGAACAACCAAAATCTTATCGGGCACCAAACTCAACAGGGATTCCTATACTCCTCCATCTAAACGCTAGGCTTTTCTAAACGTTTATTAGTGCATTCATTTGATAGGTAATAATTTATGCGTATGTACTTGGTAATTTATTGTAAGAACATTTCATAATTAAAACGATATATATTGGTCGATTAATAGCGCTTTATTCGATTTGAACTGTAATTGATATAAAATGAGAAAAATATACCTAAAATTAAGTAGGTAGGTGTGTCGCTCTCAGGTGACAAATATTGTGATAAATAATACACCAGGTGCTTACAGAAATACTAATCTAATATAAAAATACATTCATAAACTTATACTACAATACATTATTTTAAACAATAAAATTGGCTATTAGACTCCGGAGGTTGTGTGCAACAATAATAAATAATAATATTAAAAAATAATAATATAACTTAATAAAAAATAAAATCACAAGTTGTTGATTTGTACCTTTTTCAGCAATCTACAAAAAAAAAAAAAACTTTTACCGCCTTACTAATAAAAAAAGTTATACCATGTTCTGTCATATTCGTCATATCATAACGTCAGAATTTTTCAGAAACTGGGTTACTGTAAATTCAACATAACACAATGGTATCTTGCCGCGTTGCTAAAGCACCAAAGTGCCAAACGAGTCTTGTGAACGATAATGCTTCCTAATGTGATATACATTAATGCAAGAAACGAAGAGTGAAAGAGAAAGAAAGAGCACTGACATGCCAAAAGTTCCTTGTGATACTGTGCACTCGGTAGTTCCTATTCTTATTAGTAAAGCTGTTAAAATTCACTTGGGAGCATTTTTGTTAAAACGAAGGTAAAATAGGTAATTCGACATCCACAGCTATCTAACTCCTACATGACCTGATATCTCTCTCATTCATTTGTGATAAATATTTTACTAGTTTGACCGCAATTGCTAGACCGCGCCTTAGGTGGTGCGCGGGGAGGTGGGCAGTGGGGAGGCCGTTGCCGCCGTGAACGATGACAACTGAGTTGAACACCCCACCCCCCACCTCCCTGCGTAAAACCTAAGGCGTGGTACAGCGGTCGCGCTCAGAATATACACGATTTCACTTTCTTCTAACGAAATATCATAACGCATTACACTTAATTAATACCTACTTTAATATCATTTCACCTTTCATACGGATAAATCACAGCGTAGGTATAGGAATAATAATAACCTTCTAGTCTCATTAGTTCTATTTGTCCGGTAGTTAAATTAAAATGTACCCAAATTGTCGTGTTAAAGTCTGAACTGGACATCGTCATCAGAAAAGGGGCAAAGTAAAAGTGGTCCTTCTTCTCCACAAATAGCGTTTTAACACCGGACAAAATTAACCAAACTACTGCGACAAGAGTTAAAAATCGCTGCCCGTGGGCATGTTGGACAAAAAAAGACGTCCGATGGAACAAACCCTCATTTTGCATATTTTTTGACAGATGAAGGCGATTCCCGACTGTACCATCAATCAATAGGGTATATTTTTATTTAATAACCGGACGAAATAAAACTACCTCAGTCTCAACTAGAAGTAAAAATCGCTGTTAGTTATTATAGGAAAATAATAAACTGTACATCAAAACTAACTTGCACACCTAAAAAGCCAAAGTTATCATCAGAATGGCAATTAGAAGACCAAATCAGTAATTTTGTGGCTAAGTCAGTATTTTGGTTAGGTTAGACTTTTTTGATGCACGTTTAAATACTATCCGTTATTATATCGTTATCGTGACATTTTTGTTTCCATTTGTCAATGTCTCACTCTTGATACAAATTCTGACAGATTATGGAACAAAAATGTATCAGATAAACGACAGTATACATTTCCTATAAAAATACCTTCGCCTGATTCGGGCTTAAAATAATAACGTAGATTAATCTGTTACAATATGGAGTATTGCATAGTTACTTATTGAAATAAATCTTATTTTATACAGATTAATGATCATTTTCATTTAAAACTATTTTGTGACAGGTTCTGAATAATAGTTAACAGTTGCATAATAAACTATATGTTAATTAAATAAGATTCATTTTGTTACAACACCCGAACCATGGCCACTCCAAGTCCGATTCAGGATTTATAAAATACTTGACAAATACAATGTTCGAATAAATACTTTTCAAACTTAACATTAAAAAAATAACTAAATATATGAAGAAAAATAAAAATATTTTATGGAATGATGAATTTATGCAGGTATATTAGACACACGGGGCAGCACATCATTATGGGTCAGTCCCATTTTTCACAAAAACGAGAAAATTCCCCATAGGAAAAGTGGGATCGACCCTTCATTATTTACAACGAGGTACTTTTTTTCTAAATTAATCAAACTTAAAAAGAACTTACCTACCCCTTTCTTTACTCAATTTACCTCTATTTCTAAATATTTATCATATTTTATGAATCCAATTGTTACTCTTAGTGAACACATTGATGCATAAGATTTAATACAAAATACAATAGAACCCGGCCGTCTCGTGACGGAAACGAATAGAATACATTGTTTCACCGCCCTAGCCTAACTTTTCTTGGCGTGAAGGTCGTAAGAGGCGACCTACGGAGCTCTCCAGAGCACGGGCAGCAGCACTCTCTGTGCGTTAAACCACAACACCACAGCGATCGCCAACCCGCCTGCCAAGCGTGGCGATTATTGGCATTCCCCAAAAATTATCAACAAATAATAATTATCCTCTCCTATACAAATAAAATTATCATCAAATAATTCAACGTGACCTGTGCATCAGTTGTACAGCCAGTGGTACTAATGACACTTTTTAGTGTCTCAGTACACCTGGTGGTACAGTTTTGTACATTCTCCGTACAGTGAATTGGAACAATGTACATTAGTAACAATACATTTTCAGATCTGTGATTTAAAATTACAAGTAAATTATTAACACTTAAGTTAATATTGATGTAGTATTGCACCATTACAATTTCCCTCGAAGAACTTTTTTTTTTGGCACCACATCTACAGATTTCTTTATTCTTTTTCTATTTACTTTATTTAATTACTGTGGTCTCAGTTTTTTACCAAGGCAACTTTTTTTTTCTCATGATTTGAGTATGCGATATTTAGGAACGCTAGGATTTTATGCCGACAAAAGATTTATAATCCAAATTCATGAACGTTACTGATATAATCTATTGATAAGGAAACCGAAGATCTAATTACCGAATTCTTGAAAGCATTTTAAAATGTATTAATTTGCAAACTAATGCTGATTTTTTCATAACATTAAAATTATATAGGCGAAAGTTTGTGATTGTGTATGTTTGTTACTTCTTCGCGTCTAAAAGGCTGGAGTGATTTGAATAAAATTTGGTTTGGAGTTAGGTGACACCCTGGATTAACACATAGGCTACATTTTATCAAGAAATTCCCACGGGAACGGGATAAATTGCGGGTAACACTGCCGGGGTACAGGATATGTTATGGATACACGAATGACTATAGCAGAATGCGAACAAGTACGTACTAAGTGTGCTGGAACTTAGAAAGGAGTGTACAAAAACAGCATTGAAGTATATCTTGTTAGTTATGTACAATACAAAAATGAATAGCTAAATGTGTTTGCTAAGAGTAAACTCGAGCAAGACTAATTTTCTAATTATAATTTTTTTGGTGGTGCTTATTAACATCAGAATAATGTGCTCATTAATGTACGGAAAATTATACTAATTCAAAATTAATATTTATAGTTCAAGACAAGAATAACGTCTGCCGCATTAGTTCAATTTTTTTTGCTTAGCATTACCTCCACCTACCCCGTTTTGGTAAAAGGCGTGAAGTGTATTTTTTGTATTTTTCCCGATCACATGTCATCATTGACCTAGGTTTTGAACCAAACATGCAATGATGAAATATACTCTGTTACGAGTATAAACTGCAATCTAAGTTGTTCACTATTTTTAGAATCCGAGAAAAAGAAAGCTTTGAGCTTCTAACCATTTCAAGGACACATTCCGCCTTTTGACGTGATAACAGTCAAACTTTCAGTGTCCTGTATCGACAGTCCACGAAAGTGTTAGAAAACGGGGATGAAAACTCGAGAACTAATGGCGCCAGTTTCGCTTGAACTAAAACTGCACGATTGGTTATTTAATTGTCACTACCAGTTCATATGCCAGATTGCATCACTTTCATTGGTTCATATTGGCACGAAGCGTCACCTATACTCACATATTTATTTCGCCAGACCAATTTGACAGTTCCCATTCTACAAATTTGCACTCTGCTACAATGAAGTTAGAGTATATTTTGTGACATGAAGATCTTTGAAGACTGTTTGTATACCTAAACATGCACTGGTGGCAACAATTCAATTGTCATTACAAGTTCGTTTCACAGATTGCATTTCTTTCATTAGTTCACATGGGTCAGGCGTACGCAGCGCCATCTATACTCTATTTTTTTATTCGACGGAATATTTCGATAGTTCTCATTAACACAATTTTGCACTCTGCTGCTATCAAGTTAGAGTATATTTTACGAT
>SJJU01012430.1:0-10875 GCA_012932125.1 Conopomorpha cramerella
GTACGCAACGCAACGCTCGTACGGTGAAGGACAACATCGTGATGAAACCCGCACACCACAAGGTGTGTGAACCCTATAACGGGAAGTGTATTTTTTTTTATATTTTGGCAAAAAAAAACTCTTGCCGGATCAGCTAGTCAATTTATAAATCACTCACCATTGGGCTTATAGTTTGGTGGCCACGGAGATACCACGAATGTGCTAGCAGTAATGAGCACATTTACTAGAGCTACTAGATCACTCCAACTAGATGAAAGTATACTTGAGAACACTTTGAACAGGTGCATAGTGTTTCATAAAATTGTTTTTGTTTTGAAGACTGCACCCAACACAATGTCACTTAGTTAATTCATATAAGTATTTGTTGTATTTTTTTGGATTTAAATATGTATGTGTTTCATTGTTTGATTAGGAACTCACATATCAAATTTGTACAAATACAATAAAAAATGTAATATAGTCGCCTTATCTTACCTGTCTGTTTTATGATGGTAATTTATGGAATTGGTTCGCACATTTTTAGTTAAATTAGTCTGCGTTGTTCGTATTGGAACTCAGTATTTTGTGGGTTTTTTAAAAGTAAATAAACAATTATTCTGTATACATTTTACACACGTCATCGAACCCCAAACTGGGATTCTCAGTACTATCTGTGCTAGAGACTGATACACTTAAGTATACAAATAATGCTTAGTGGTAAAATAGCGAAAACAATTTGACTATTTCAATATGATTTACTGCTGTTTTCTACGTTTTTTTTGATAGAACAGTTCAAAAACTTAGTAAGGTACAACTTTCGTCAATATAAAGAAGAAATGGGGGCTTAATTTATTTTTGTACTTAATTTAGATCAATACGATGAATTATCAATATCAATATATATCACCGATCTCAACCTTCGACGAGTATTCTGAAACACCTCGGAGCTCAGCACAAGCAACTATTTGATTGCATCAGCAAGGCATGTGCAACCACCAACCTGCCTGGCGTTAAGCTGTGTTTTGTACGGTGGACCACGCTTGCCTAGGTACTTGTTCATCCGTGACTTATATGCGCCCAGACTACGTATATATCGCACAGGAAACATACTTACTCAAGCCGGCAAGGCATTCGACATTTCGACAATCTTGTTTGCATAAAATCACTATGTACAAGTGGCACTTGAATACTGTTTATGCTTAAGAATACGAGCGGGCCTTCGAACGATCGTCTAATGGTTGCCTATGTCACCGAAACAGATGAACGGCGACAAAATGGCGAGAGTCGCAAATTCGCAACGTACTTTGTTCCGTCGCCATTAATTATTAAACCTTTATCCGGTTTGCATTGCAAATGTCGTGGCATTAAGTCGGCGAGTTCTAAAATGACTTGTATTACGCTTAGTTCCTGTCACATTCATTGCGATGGTGGATAGACGGTGCTGAAACGAGGCAGCAATAATGAAGGTGCCATATCGAAGCGAGTCGACTTCACTTCCTTGTTCTGTGTTTTTATTCATGGACAAGCTCATCACCACTCAAGTCCGAACGCGCTTAGGTGATCACGGAGTCACCCATCTGTAAGGCCACCGGAGGGGTTTTGTTCAGTAACCTAGCTACCCGGGCGGCTGGCTTGGATATCCATCGGTAATTGCTAAGCTGCTGTCAAACATGCACAAAAACTACTAACCGTCTCTTTACCCTGTATGTCTTGAACTGCGCGCGCGACTGATGTTTGTAATAATAGGTTTGGCGTCAGTGGAAACGCACAGCATGTACAAGTGCTGTACTTCGGCAGTTTCAACTGGCAGTTAACTTCAGAATAGCACCTTAGGAGTCAAACACCGTAAGTGTTGAGCCGGCGCCAGTGGCGACGAAGTGTGGTTGGATTCATAATGTACCATGACAGACTGACGACCGAACCGACGGGTTCGATCCCGGACTTGGTCCCGGTGAAAAAAAACCATCTCATGGGCATGACCGGCCTGACAAAATATTGATGTTTTTGTTTAAGAATTTTTTACGATGTATTTTTCTTGAACTTTCCTGTTTTGCTAAAATTCAATCAGGGAAGAACTTTCGAAAAGGATAAATTAAATAAAGTATCGTTTATCAATGACATTCTTAAATAGATACCTACATACATAAACTCACGTCCTAAATCTCTAATTGAGGGGTCGAAACCTTTGTAAGCAGCTTTTAACTTAAAATTTGGGGTTTCGTTGGATATATGTCCTTTGCAAAACAATTATTGCCGTCTGATATCAGTAGCATACCCTAAGTGGGTGGCTGGTGGATGCTGCAGACATGGACCTGAAGAGATGCCTGTCTGCAGTTTCTAATAGGTACCTTAAACATTGCAATGTCAGAAAATGACTTCTAAGTTGTAACTAAACCTATATTATAAGAACCTTACTCTACACTTAGAACGCAATAAACATTTTGTATTTGTAGCACTGCTAGGATTGTTGCAAAAGGCAAACATCGACCTATTACCTGTTAAAGCCGGGCGGTGCATTTATTTTTAGAATGTCTTCACAATGTCGAAAGTTAGCCCGACAGAATCCGTCCTTCGATCGGAACATATGGCAGCGCCGCTGCCTACTCCAGAAGAGATACAGAAAAATATACACAAGGTAAAATTTTAAAATGGTTGCAAAATTTAAAAAAAAATGTATTGTCATCGATCCTATACGTACAATAAGTCAACAAAGTTTTCATAAAATCTGACCTTTTAGAGCCGGTCAAAATCGAGTTCAAAAATTCTATTACAAAGAAACAAACATTAAATTTACAGATGAAACTACTAAAAGCATGTAAAAAAGGTAGTGTTTATGAATATAATCCCTATCTACAATATATTTACTCCAGACTCTGCAAGACCGGAAGAAATTTCACCGGGGCAACGTCGTCGTGCGGTCACAACTCTAAGAATGGATCTTCCCTTGGTATTAAAATGCATAATTTCAGGACACTCTGTTACCCAGTCATAAAGACGAAGTTCCCCGGCGGTCTGGGACGCGAAAGGAATGATACTTAGTGTATTTCTTAAAATACTTCGCTTGAGAAGCGAGTTCATGCGTTATTTAGTGTATTTTAAGCAACTTCAGAACGTATGCGATCCAGTTGGTCAGATACTTGACTTGCAATCGAGATGTCGTGGGCTCGCGTTCGGCTACTGGACGTGGACCAATGGGACTCTTTTGCAGTGCCTATGTACGCAACGCAACGCTCGTACGGTGAAGGACAACATCGTGACGAAACCAGCACACCACATGGTGTGCGAACTCTATGACGGCGATAGTCTCACCACCTGTCACGTTGGGTTAAATACGCTTGGCGAACCGTGGGCATTTACGAAATGGCAATAATCAACACAATTGCAGTGGTGTTGTAGGTTAACTCACAGAGAGAACTGCTGCCCGTTCTCTGGAGAGTTCGCTCGGTCGCCTCCTACGACCCTCATGACAGGAAAAGTTGGGCTGGGGTGATGACACATGTATTGTATTCGCCATCACCAATTCTCGGCTGGAGAATTTACACTTTAGTCACGTTCCAAACTTCTTAGCCCGCACCATAAGATCCTTGTAGCACAGACAATTCAGAAACATTTATACAATTCCCGGGTTATCAATATTTTCGTGCAACAAGTGTCAAATTATATTGATTGACGCGTTACAAATAAAAAAAACTCGGGAAGTGATTCGCTCAGTCATCGTAGGTACGCGAAACGTAACCGGAGCATACAAATTGAATACAAAAAATCGTTATCCAATATTGTCCTCCTGAAATTGAAACGTGACTATTTCTGGAATGGTTCATGCCTGACGAAATCCAACAATTTATACGTAAATTTCATCTGGTTTTTTAAGTTTTTATTCCCATGTTTTAAAGATCAGTGTTGTGTGCACCTCGTGCTGAGGGTAACCGTTCCAAATATTATGATGTAATTTAATGTGAACACGAGAATTCTCCCAATTCGCTGAAGTTTGGGAAGTTGTGTTTACTGTGCTGCACCAATAGCTCACAGCAGATATCGTGGGCAACAAAAAAAAAAATAAAAGAAAGTCATAAAAATTTTGGAAGTGTTAAAATAATCTCACATTAACAATGACAATTAAATTCACAAGATAGTTGGTAAAAATGTACATGCAACCTAATTATTTATTCAGATACTTTTTTCGATAAATTAGATTGTATATGGTGTTCTTTATAATGTCATATGAAGTAGGTATATTATAAGTAACGGTTTGCGTCTACTTTCCGTCTGAAGGTCCGAAGTCGCGGGTGAATAGATAACTAATGAACAATTGTGCTCCATCGTAGACCATATCGCTGCTTAACATCAGCCAGGATGGTGGTCAAACGCTTGTTCTTAGCGATAAAAAAAATCAAGGAGCTCTACACGTATATGATTATTTGTCTTAGCGGTTTAAGGGTAGGTTGAGTTTTAAGTAGGCATATATTGAACAAATTAATATCCACAGTTCCTCAAAAGTGTTAGATCCAAATAGACCATCACATTTGTATATTTCGCACCTATTGTTTTTATGACAGTGTAATTTTTATATTTCCGTAGAAAATATTGAAACTTACCAGCCGACTCGAACCTTCAAGGTAAGGTTTGCAAGAGAGACAAATTTTGTAGAGCGTGATTTGGAGTTTGATGATTTAATACCCCATTCGTTTTTTTATTGTCGGACACCGAACGAAACGTCATCCATCCATATCAGGTGGAAATTCCATTCCATGCAAAGCTTTGCGTCGATATTTATAGTGCTAACCGAAAGATTATGGAATGACTTGCCGGTGTCTGTGTTTCCTGCGCAGTAGACTATACTGAACGCTTTCAAGTCACGGGTGAACAGGTGCCTAAAAGGCAATCGTGTTTCACCGCAAACCATATTGCAGCTTAACATCAGGTCAGTTAGTAGGAATCTAGCTAATTAATAGGAATCTAACGTACAGAAAACTCAATATAACGAGAATTCAACTTTATGATATTTTCTAAAGAAACGCGTACGTGATAACTCAATATCGAGTGATTGCATGTAAAATAACAAAGGGTCAAAGTTCGTGCTTGTCTCTTTGATTATATTCGTGCCTATAGACCCGGTGAACAATATGGAGTTATTCAACTTTATAGTCCGGAAGGGTTAAAGGCTTATTACAAAAAAAAAAAGATTAGCCAAATATGTACAATCTTCATTTGGTCAGTGAGAAACTATGTTGTCAAAAGCTATTAATAATTTAGTACGTGAATTCTAAAGCGTGTCGACGACTGTACTCCGGCGGGTCTTGCATCTGACAAACATGGCCAAGTTTGAAACGTTGCAACTGCCAGAACTTCAGTTACAGTGCAAATATTATAAATTTCTCTTTTGGGATTGCTGCCCTTTGACTCGTGCTTTGAATCTATAATTGTAAAAGGAAAACGTCTCGTGAACGTATCGTCTTTTCTATAAGGGAAAGGTTTTTCGAAATGTGAAATGGTTTATCAAACGATGGGTTAGTCATTTTTACCCATTTATTATTATTATTTTTATGTCACAGATCTGCATCCGATTTAGCATCAACTTTTGGACATTTTGCTCCTATTTCTGATATTTTCTATATCTAATACATACAAATCACACTTCGATTGTCTATAAGTAAACTAGTAGGTACACCAAAATAATATTATATTATTAACCAGGCGTTACAAAAATATTACATACCTTGTAGTAATTCATTGATAACCGTATTATATACGTATATATTATAACCAGATATTATGGATTTTTAGCTAAATTAAATTGAAGTGGGTTTTACATACTTAACCAGCGGATGACAAAGCCGACGTTCAGCCTTAAAGGAGTTCAATTGAATGTAGATTAAGCTGAAGTCTAAATAGAATTTAAAGCAGGAAAAACCGAATCCAAATTGATCTCCTTTCGGAAAGAAATGGTGAAATCAGCCTTGAATTTATAGATGTCGTTTAAGTATTAAGAGGTCCTCATATATAGGGATTATTTGTTTTTCGCTCGAAATAAATGGATGACTTGGAAATACGTTTATTAGCAATTGCGCCCACCATAGATATAGTTTTCTACGACTTTTTTCCAACTGTTAGTTTCTGGGAATTAAGCTACAATATTTGGTTCTTGTATGAGGAACGTGGGCACATAGGTCAATCTAACAGTTTTTACTTTTGGGTACCAGAAAGTAGAACCAAGGCGTTTTTATCAAATTTAAACCATTCTCAAGAATGAAAATCCTAACATTCTGTATGAAAAGAAAACATGATTCGCAAATAAACTGATATTTCTGTTAAAGACGTTTTACACAAACAAATCTCAAAGGAAGCAGCGAATGGAAATGCCTGGAGACGTCCGAAAATGCAAAAGGAACTCCCAAACAAAAATTCTTTACATTACAGAAATATCGGAGAGGAATTTTTCATTGAAACGACTCATAGATAGATAGAATCCCGGGATATTTCAACCATGTACGAAATCCTCTCGACTTTTTGCAAATAACTTGGACGGCCGCTCTTCGAAATCTCCAGGAAGCAGGGGTCGTAATTTCAAAAAACTGTGGGGCTATCCAAAACCGTTTCAAAACCGATTTGCTGACAGGCATTGTCTCAAACCTTTGTGTATGGAATTTAAAACGAAATAGCCCCGGCTTCGTGTAGAGATTTGTGATCTTGGGTACTTCGAATCTTTATGACCTCAAAAGGCTTTGTGGTGATAATTTTGATGCGGTGAGCTCTATATTGCTTTTTTTGGCTTTTCCTTTAACGATGGTTCCGGGTTACGCTATGTTCTCTCTCGCTCGGAAGTAAATAGGTTGTCCTCCATGGTGTATTCAGTTCCATAACAGTTCCGTTGACAACAAAAATAATAGATAAATACTCTTTTAAATTATTAAAAGAACACGTCAACTCTTTGTGACAGACCAACACAGTAACAATATATGGACAGGAATGCTGCATTTAATGTATTGTATGTATAATCTATTGTAAGTAATTTGTTGTTTGTGTGTTTTTAGCAAAAATAAATATATGTATACATTAGCGTCTGTGGTCCAGTTGCTCGGATACTTCCGAGTCCGACTACCGGACGTGTAACAATGGGACTCTTTTTCAGAGTATATGTAAGCAACGCAACGCTCATACGGTGAAGGACAACATCGTAATGAAACCACACACCATGTGGAGGCGAACCCTATAACGGCGATGGGCTCACCCCCTGTCACGTTGGGCTAAATACGCGCGCGTGATCTGTGGGCATTTGCTTAGCAAGTGCCTCTGCCAACCCTACTTTGGGGTTAAAAGGCATGAAGTGTGTGTATTATTTAAATTAATGTCTTTGTCATTTTAATGCCTTTACGAACCTGTCACAGATTTAAACGTTAACATTATCTCTAAACGAACAGCAATTTTCAATAAAGAATCGCGTCAGTATTTTACCAGAAAAATATCCATTCTTTGCAGCGTGAATAACACAAATTACAACATCCCTTTTCAAATGTAGCTTCTGAACACCCGTAAATACGGACTTTTTGAAGTACATACATAAATACCTCTACATACATTATAATGACACTTATCATATCAAGGACTTTGTTTCCTAAACAGTATATTTTAACCCTGAGCTCTGTGTAGTTCTCCAACACCTACAAATCAAAGACCAAACTGCCGGAGACCGTAGGTAGATAGTTAACATCACCATATCCACCACCTTCATGTTTTCGACTACGCCATAATTGACTTGGTGTGACCACAAAACGAAATTATCGGCCGAATGACGCTGGTCGAAACTCGTCCACGGGGCAATTTCTGGTGACCGCACGACCCTGGGGTATTCACGGATGCTTTAATTTTAGGGAACAGGAGTACAAGGGGAACTATGTTCAACAATTGTGCCGTCTAGTCTGAGATACAATTAATGTAATTACCTATATGATTTAATTTGCCCATCCTCAATAAATCCTATGGAGATCAATATCCTACATTTCTGGGTCTGTTTTGGGAAAGATTTAGTCTAGATATTGATGGATTCTCGATGACTCAACTACCCTCCAAATTCCATTATGATCCGTCTATTCGTTTAGGGAAAAAATCTTTTTTAAATTCACAAAGTCGGATTCTGTGATTGCAACCTTTTGTACCAAGATGTTGGTGTATTGTAGGCACTATATTATATCCGGCATAAAAAGGAGTGATGATATTTTTGAGCTATGACTTAACTCTAAGACCATAGGTCCAAAGGGACCAATAGGTAGGCGTGCTAAATAAAAAGGGCTCAATAACTACGGTACTTTTAGCTTCTTTGAAAGTGTCAATATTATTTAAAGAGCTAAAAGGCAGAATGTCGATGGGATGATGACATTTCATATGCATTGAAACTCCTGAACTTGGTTAAGATATTGAACCCTTCAACCAATTAACTTCCCTCTACTGTATATTCATACCTACGTAATCAATTAGCTGCGATCGACAAATATGTAAGACATACTACTCACGAGCATACATTAAATGCTGACAAGCTGTTCTCTCCAATACATGCCAGTATTAGAAGCCTTACGTGAATTTGTGCGCACCTCACCGCAAGCCCCGGGCGTGTTCACACTTGACTTGCTACAGGGGCGTTTACACTGGATGAAGAATAAATATTATTGTTTAATCTTTAGGTGGGAAGGTAAACATCATGAGGAAATATTATTTTGCATACCAAAGAACGTATAGTGGCAATATTCGACCCAATATGTAACGTCAGATTTTTGGTGAGATGTGAGTAATAATAGGATATAGCTGTATAGTTTCAGAATACAATCAACCATATATCGCATATTTGAAAAAAAAGGGACCCAATACGAAACATGACGATTTTATAATTGTATCTTTTATGTTAAGGTTCAATTTCATAAAATGACACATTTTGTTTTGTGTCACTTTTGTTCTAACTGTGCGATATGTAGTCTGCATCTGCACGACTAATGTCTATGGTTTCTTTTGAACAGCTGATTTTAGACTCTACTGCTTATTGTTAAAGTTTCAAATTAAAAGGAACTGAGTTCATCCACAACACAAAAAAGCAAGAACTTTTCTGATGACCGATCATTTATCGATAATTTTGTTCGATTTCTTTAGGATTTCACTATCAGATTCTGGTTTCCTTATCATGGAGCCACATATTGCACATCTTCTGCTTCACTATTATCATATCATCATCAGCCACATAACGTCCACTGCTGGACGAGGGCCTCCCCCAATGAGATCCATCATTTGGGGTGAAATGACAGTAATCGCCACGCTTGGCAGGCGGGTTGGCGATCGCAGTGGTGTTGTGGTTTAACTCACAGAGAGCGGTGCTGCCCGTCCTCTGGAGAGCTCCCTCGGTCGTGTCTTACGACCCCCATGACGGGAAAAGTTGGGCTGGGGTGGTGACACATGTATTCTATTCGCCGTCACCACACGGCTTGTGCACACTATTATCATAAACATGAAAGAGAATATGTATACAGCGAATTGAAAAATCTTTTCCTTTTTTAAACGACTTCACGTTTAAAAACAATTATTTTAAAACCATGGAATCAGCCAGCAACCATGTGGATTGTGGATTTATGAAAAAAGAATAACATGTGCTCAAAACCCAACCTATGTCAAACTCAAACCGCAAATATTCCGCCGCCATTTCGTATTTATATTCATGCGTTATATAATAGGTATTTGTCCTAAAATTGCTTTTCTTATCCCTCATATCTGCGTATGCGGGTACGAGGTCGGCCATTTGCATTTTGTAAACCCTGTAGGGTCGTGATTGTGTCATTACGTCCGTGTAATGCTGTCCGGACAGCGTCGCATTACGACGGGACACATTGCCTAAATATTCACTGGACATTCGTGTGTTGGGGTCGACGGTCACTGATACCTTGCTAGAGAAATACAGCTTATTCAAAGAATAAAGTCTTGTTTTCCAGAAAAAAGAAAGAATTCTTCCAAAACAGGGCTTACTAATAAATTTAATTTAATTTATTTCAGATAAAGAAATCCATAGAATGTTAGCAAATACATACATCTTATCCTATGTTAGTATCTAATGATAAGGCAATGTTTGGTGCGCTTAATTAAAACCCATATGAGAGGGCTATCATACCTATTAACAATCACCATGAGGCGGCTGTTGCTACTGCCTCTCATTCTGCTAATCAATGAAGCAGATGTTTTTCGCCATAAGGCTAAAGAAATAGAGGGCTTACTAATAATGGCAGAATAAGTATTCTGAAGATATATAAAGTTCAACAATCCAGTTCCAGTAGACTGTAATAAATAACCTTTTTATAAGTGACGTCCAGTTTACTGGTAAGGGGGAAGGATTTCTTCCTCCTCGGGACCGTTCTAGACGTCAGTAGGCGTCGGAAGTTACAAGAGGGAGAATCTAGGGAGTAATAGAGCACATGGCTATACTGACACTCCTTTTTCTGTGAAGCCCCACCACACAGTTGTCGGTGGGTCAGAGGATAGCGGCGCTCTGTCATACCAACTATTTCCACCCGTGCCAAACTAGTAACTAAAGACACACTCGAGCTAACTATACAAATTTTCGCTCTTACGGCGAACGGAAACGCAGACTGTGCTAGAGCACGCTATTGTCAGGTATCGTGTCGAACAACACTATAGATATTACTGCTTTGACAAGGAATGGCAAAAGATGGCGCTTCAAGATAATTCTGTGTGTGGAAGTCTATTGTCTAAATAATAATAAAGTGGTCCAAGAGCGTCTGTGGTCCATTTGGTCGGATACTTGACTTGTAACCGTGAGGACGCGGGTTCGAGTCCGGTTACGGACGTGTACCAATGGGACTCTTTTTCAGAGCCTATGTACGCAACGCAACGCTCGTACGGTGAAGG
>SJJU01012432.1:0-16269 GCA_012932125.1 Conopomorpha cramerella
ATTAATCTTAAAAAATGAACGTATATAAACCTCTTCTCACTGAATTCGACCCTCGATGATAAACTCTCCTATAAATCTCAAAGCGAGGAACTCGCCTTTCAAACTTCAACAGTTTCATGTGTCGTAGTTGACACGGTTCCCGAGACGGTACACAAAAAAACAAAAGGATAATTTTAAAGAAAAAAGAATCGACTTCAACCATCAAAATTGACCCAATCAACCCACTGACTACAACTCACCAACTTTTATTTTCAGCTTTTAGCATTATCTTCTTTTTTTAATTCTGTTAAAAATAATCACAAAAATAACTATGGATTTCGAGAACACTCGAGAATTCCTGATTTAACGCACGTGTGCAGTTAATTAATTATTTCAAATGTTTTTAAAAGCTTTGCTTTGCTATTTCAATATTTTATTTTATCTAGTAAAAATAACTTTTTTACGCATACCTTCAAAGTCATCGTTTTTTTTATTGACTGAAAACACTTGTTTTCTGTATTTTTTTCCAGCATTTTATTAAAAATAAACAGTGTTGGATGTGGATCTTTGTTTAAAGTCCAAAGTGTTCGAAGTGAAATGAGGCCGTGCGCCCGCCGCTGCCACTGCCGTCGTTTTAATAGGCCGCGGTAAACAGCCATCGTAATAAATCCCCCCGCAGTGAACCAAATGATCCAGCAGTCGGATTACAGTTGCATGTGTCTTGAACTTCAACGGATTACTATCGTCACTTCTTCTGAAATATAAATAAATTCTACGGGGACAAACGTGACTGCGGGATACTTAGCTACTTTACATGTGTTTTAACAAAAGTCAGCTTTCAAAATTGATGTTGCTATTTATTTATCAAGACACTTATTTTTGTCAGTTAATAAAGTACCTAATTTTCTTTTAAAAATGTTGCATTCAATGCAAGTAAGGTTCATCGTAATGGCGTTCAACATGGTGTATACTTTTTTTTAGAAAAAAAAAATTTTGCACCTTACAAATTAGTAACATTAAAAAAGCACTTCTACAGGTAACTTATTTTATAGAATACTAGCGGACACCCCGCGTTCACTTAAGTTCAGTTCATCACACATATGTAAATTAACACGGACACTTGAAAAAGTCCATTGTTTCGTTGCCTAGTACACCAACCTGTTTAAGTCATTTTACATCAATTGGAGGCATTAAGACTAAGTATTTTCTTTTCAACGGGCATCTTCGGAATAAGAAGTATCCTTATATGTCTGATCTTAAGACTCAAACTATAACCATGCCAAATTTCACGTTAAAGGTATGATAAAATTTCACGTCGTAACAAACAGACAGTCAGACTCTCGGATTTATAATATGAGGATTTGGATTTTTTAAAGAAAGAGTAAAATTTTGCTAATGGATAAATCCAAGTGATAATCCAAGCCTAGGGCGCCTAGAGGGTGGATAAAATCAATGGTGTAGACTTGAATCGAGGAATTAAGCCGCTGTAATAATCCCTCGATTCAAAAGAGAGCCACTTTTGTTATCACTTCCACTGCATTGTTTTTATCCAAATCAAAAAGCGTAGCTGTGGTCATAGTTTAATCTTCTATCACATTAGTTCCCTGTGAATGATAACTATGACTACCAATGTTCATGGACAGTTGTTTCGGAGATCTAAAAAGATGTGAATGGAGTCTGAAGTTAGGATTAATCGTCAAATGCCAAGTTCTTCTTACGTAGTATGAATTACAAAGTATGATTAATTGTATCAATGAATCATTGAAAGCGAAAAGAGTGAAACGAAATTGAATTGAAAATACTTAAAGGACAGTTTGTGAGTGCGCGATTGACGGAGAGAAAGTAGAACAAGTGGATGAGTTTGTAAGGGACGTCTTTATACAAACGAATGAAAGTTTGATAAAGATATTGAAAGAATAATGAGAGCGGGCAATAAGGTTAACGGTGCCCTTTGCGGTGTTATGGAGAACCAAATCATGTCAGAAAAGCCTAGATTTATTGACGCTGTACTGGCACCTAACTTGATGTACGGGACTGAAAATTGGTTATGTCAGAAGAAACATAAAAGTAAAATTAATGCTGTAGAAATGCGGTCATTGAAGAGCATGAAAAGCTCGGCATTGAGTGACGGTTGACAGAAAGTTACGGTTTGACAGAAGGTATAGCGACAAAAATTGAAAAGGGAAAGCTTCCGGTGGTTTGGGTATATGGAGAAGATGGATAAAAGTCGATTAACGACAGAGATTTACATAGGTGATGTGAGAGTACGGATGGAGGTGAGTGTTGTCCTAGAAGGACATATGCCAACGGAAGATGGTGTGAAAAGTACTCGAAACCAGAGATATATGAAGCGAAAGGGGTATGTCAGAACCGTGACAAATGGAATAAACTCTGTCTACCCTGTCTATTTATCTTTATTAGGTACACTATAATCACCATAATCGATCAGGCTATATTCATCCACTGCTGGACACAAGCCAGTTCATATGCATGCTATGTGATGTATTTACCTCCAATACAATGTGTAGCCTAGGATTTCTCGTATACTCCAGAGTTTGAGTACTGACTAATTGTGAAATGTCCTTGAATTGACTAACGAAATTGGTAACATTTTTAATTCGACGTTGTATAAAGTAGGTAACAAAAATACTTTTTATATGATATAGATTCAAATTCAATTCAAATTCAAATTTATTTATTTTTTCATTAAATCAATTATAATATGTTTACAGGATCCCCCTATTAAGTAGATGATGTAAGTAGTGACAAGTGATTTCCACATGTTTCGATCGTGGAAAGCCTGTCGCCTTTCTTCCACAGTTCATCAATAAAAAAGACGTAAATCTTGACACAAATATTCCCTCTCGCAATTTCTTTATAGCATCTAATGTTTTCGTAATACAAAGACATTGTTTGTATTTTTTTATCATCTCGAAAATATTTCAAACTAGAAAACCTTATTCATAGAGGGTTAGACTAGTCTGTTTTTTAATTACAAATGTACCCAGTAAAATATACAGATTTTTGTTTTCTCATTATTTCATTATCGGAATTGAACCAATTTTAAATGTGTCCAAGCGGGAAGCACCAGCTTTCATACAAAAAAAAATATACGAACCGTCAAAAGTTTTGAGGTAAAATAAAAAAATATCGTCGAATTCAATTTCGAACCTCCTCCTTTTTTGAAGTCTGTCAAAAAGTATCAATTCGAACGTATTTTATACATACATACATACATACACTTCACGCCTGTCTCCCAGAGGGGTAGGCAGAGACTACAGATCTCCATTTGTCACGATCCTGACATACCCCTTTCTGACGTATTTTATATGCTTTTTTAAATATTTGTTCGTGGATAACTTCGTCGTTTATGTACCGCATCATCGGTACAACTATTATATACATATTTAGTTCGTTTTATAATTCGACGAACGATCTAACACTTCGAGTGTGCCCATTTTTTGTAATAATAAAAATAGTTATGTGCAAAAAAAATCGCAAATACTCGTTCAATTCCGTTAATTGAATGGATTTTTGTGTGAAAATTAGTTATTTTTTAGTAACTTTCATAAATACCTTATAATGCCAATAATAATTGCAGAGGGTTTATACTTGTTAACTAACGTCCACGACGTAGTGAGAAATCTCTAGGCAGGTAAATTCTGCCTAGCCAATCATGAACTCAACTCGAAATCCAGATTCCTTACGCTGTCTACGGTAAAATTGCATTTAGCAATCAGACGAACATTATTGTCTTGTAAATGTGCCTAATACAATACAGAAGTTAAGGCAGTTGCAGCACGAAGGTGTGGCATCTTGTTACAAAGTGCTGGAACGACTTACCTCCGCCTTTGCGTTCCTGCAACACTGTTGCGACCTTTAAATTGAAGCTGCGATTACATTTGTTGGAGCAGCAGAAACTTCACTGCGGCCGTATGTAATTTCATTTTTATTTCTCATCACCCCAGTAGTAAACTTACTCATCTGTGATACCTACACTACTCCTTACACTACACAAATTTCATCGCTACATTCTTTAAGTACCTATCTATATATCTATTTCTGTACCACCTTTTATGTAGTATGTAAAGTTTAATATTAATTATTTATTTATTGAAGTAGACCTACGTATATACGTATATAATATGTGCATCTATTTTATTTATTATTTCTTTTCTCGTACAAGTATTATAATTATAAGTAGTCTAGTTATTAATTTTATATTTATGTACCTTTGGATGGCCCTCTCTCTCAGAGTGAAGGCAGAATATCAGTTCATGTCACAGAACACTGTGGCTTCATGCTGAGCCGGAAGCTCATTTTCGTGAACAACTGCAGCATGCATCACTGTGTTAACTTGTTTCTTTTAATTTTTTGCTAATTATTATGTGTGTGTTGTATTTGTTTATGGAAATAAATTTATGTCTATGTTATGTCTATGTCTATGCACTTGCTAAAATGTTTACATTTCACTTGTTTATATGAGTGACCCCACAACACTGAACACAATTATTTTTTCTCGGTGACAGCTGCTCATCGTGCCTGATTGGCCTTGATGAGCTTGGTTGAGGATCAGGCTCCATTTCAAAATTTCGTTTCCGTAACAAAACACCAACCAACGTAACAGTAACAATAAATAACAGCAAAACCAACAATAAACAAAGGAAATATAATGCTGTTAATTTTATTTGAAACATTCTTTACAAACGCTATTACTTTCTTTGATTGATTGATTGATTGATTGATTGACTTTCTTATTCATTCATTTCATGAATTTCATCCGTTCATTTATTCGATTATGAAAGTTAATCCCTATAGATAAAAAAACTAGCAACATTCTTTTGCAAAGTGACATTTCCATGTGTCAAATCGTTCGTCGAATTATAAAACAAACTACCGATGATTTTTTTTTTGTAAGAACTTATTTCAAGTAAGATGTATTGGAAGGGAATCATGGTTCGATGATAAATCGAAAAATTCTTTAAAAACATAAGGGTGACTAGATAGTACTGATCGAAGTCGATTTTTTCTTCTTAAAAGTTACACTCATAATAAATCTGTCGATAATGACAGAACTAAGAACGAAGCAACTGCCACCAGAAACTCCCCATTAGAGCTTACGCACACAAATATTAAATATTGTTAAGAGGTTTACCCTTCATCTCATGATTCCTCACGGACACTTGTGTCACATCCTAATCCTTGACATTGCTGAGGTCGCCTTGCCAGACCAACACGAGAATCCCAGATCAACACCTGTCACTCCGTATAAATGAGAGCAATATTTTCTCCTAGGGTTTAGGTAGTTAATTTCTGCCACAGTGATCTTTGCACCAGTATTTTCTGCGGTGACATTTATTGTCCTTACCTCTATAATAGTGTTGTGTTGTCTTTATACCACTATACATTTAGTGCTATTGTACTGTCCTTTCTTTTTGTTGTGAGGTGGTGACAACAGAAACTGCAGACAGCACGTGCAGCTGAGAATGTGTGTAATCGTCTGCTGCTGCACAGATATGTTTCCTTTAGTAATGAATTCCGACCACAGCGGCTCTTTTTTGTTGACGATGGGGAAATCCTCATGAACAGCCTTCCGCTGTGGCGGGTTGTGTCAGACTCCCCCTCGATGGACTTTAGCTATCGCTGGTGCTGGATGGATCCTGGACACCCAGAAGAGCATTTTTCACGCCCCAGCGACCAGTCCCTGTGGGATCGTCCTCGACGTCGGTGTGGTAAAACGTCCATTCCAATATTATTTTACCACGACACCTAGACCATACAGCACCACCGTCTAATCCAGGACCCTTTGTGTAGGTACCGGGAGGATCGCTTTGACATCTACGGCCCTGATGACACTAGGCTGGGGATACAGTAATTCAATTATTCTAGGGACCCGGAACTACAGGGTACTATCGTCTTCCTTCTTCTTTGGAAAAACCACGATAAATATATTAAATTTTAATTTTATAATACATTTTAACCCAGGTAAATAACGAAGGTAAACTGAATGCAATAATTTTGTTAATTTTCACGCCGTATTACCCGGTTTAAAAATTTAATATAATGTCATGCGCGTTTCTTTAAAAAAAACACGATGAAGATAGCCAGTGTTCAACCATAAAATAGTGTTTGCTCATCGTTGCGGCTAATTGAGCCAAGGTTTAAAGATCTTCAATATCTAAACCCATCGAATGGTTACGTTACCCCGCGACGCGTAAGAGAATTATGCTATCGACAGTCTCGCACAGCGTCAACATTCGCCAATTGTAGTCCGAAACAATCACGAAATAAGGCATAAAATACGGTAAACCTATCGTACCAGTGCATTAGCTTACAAGCGTAATTTTGTACAGAGATCACGAATTCTGTACGGGGTGAATTTGGGGCAATTATGACTAAATAGGTTTATTTCCATACCGTTTCGCAACGCTATGCGATTTTTTCAAAGTAAAAGATTACGCGATAGGTTCGTCCATTGAGTTCTTGACAGTATCAATGATAACTACAGTGTGTTTATATACCCATGTATATGAGTGTGTGAATCTATAATAATTGTGTGAACTATAAGTGAATCCTTATTACTGGTGGTCACGGCATCACGTGTGCAACACCTGGACTGATTTTCCTGATTCTTTTTTTGTTGTGGTGTGTATGTTATTATGACGAGCAGGTTCTTGTGCATGACAAAAGAAAATAGCGCAGAAAATTATACTGATTCGAAATCAATATTATTCATCACTAGCACCCGGCCTAGTATTAAAACAGAAAGCACACTTTTGTGAAACTGATTTTACGGACAATACAATTGCTTTACAGTTATGAAATTTGAGGCAGAAAGTTGCCAAATCTGATAAGCCCATACCATATTATACAGAAAATCAATGAAACAGCTATTGACAAATTTGCCATCGTTGTCTAATGTTCAGCATTCAATGTATGATATGCGGAACAAATCAGCTCATTTGAATAAAACAATGTATCAAAAAGTCGAGGAAGTGCAAGTACCCGCAAATCTACAATATGATTCTGGCAAACTACTATCATGAAGGTGTTCGCATATTGCACTTTGCAATTGTACTACCTATATGTTCGCGTATTATGACACGTAAACTTTTGACATTTGAAGTCATTCAAGAAGAATATTTCGAAAAAAGTTTATATCAAAAACGTTTAGAATCAGAGAGTAATAAGGGAAGAAATGTACCACCTTCGATATTCAGTAGTGATACGGGAAAAATAAATTATCGGTGTATCACCTGCGATAGCCATCTGCGATCTGCTCATATTGTTACTGGTAATAAGAATGGTAGTAACACGGGGAGAAAAGGATAGGAAGTTGCCTTTGTATCCCGTGTACCCATATAATTTATTCACCTATTAAACGTTCGCTGGACTTCCACGAATAATACTTCGAGACTAACAGCAATTGATTTATATTCTTATACAATATAGATAGACTAGTGATCGCCCCGCAGTTTCATTCCTGCAGGTTCAGTATTAATTATTAAAAAATAGTCATTAAGTTTTAGAAACATAAATTCAAAATTAACATTTTTCTGATATCCCCCTTTTCGCCTTTGCGAGCCATTTCGAGTCTGCTAAGTATTACGACTAAACAAATAACAGAAGATAATAAATAATTGCCGACGGCAAAACGTAGAGATAGTGGCGGCGGCAATGGTGGATGAATGATCTCTAACTCGAGATATTTTCTGATAACCTCCCATTCTAAAATGAGTTTCTCCTTAAGATCATGTCTGATTAGCACCATCTGTGAGATGTTTTGGAACTACTTTTGACATATTTGAAGCTATCAGAAAACCTCCCATTCTCAACAAAAAATAAAACTTTGTTTTGACAACCCATGGCTGTGTCATCTATGGGCATTTCTTCGAACTGCACCAAGTCACCTGTTAGAAAATCTATTGTCACAAGGCGTACATTTATGTAACTGATTTGGTCATGGTCCTAGCTCTTCATTAAGAATAACCAAGCACATAATATGTCGAGACCGTTCTCAGTTATTTTACTTCTGGGTGTTATAGCCGGAAGCCGCGGCTGGATATGTATGATGACATCTGTCAAAAGTAAAATAACTGTAAACGCTCTGTACAATATTAAAAGTCTGCAAACATTTTGTGGATCCGTTTTATTAAACGTGTCTTTAAATTTGGGGTGTATGCCACTTAATATGTCGTAAAGTGAGTGCTTATGTAGAAAACAAAAAAAACATTTTTTTATCTTACCCGTGTACGGTCATACGATGATTCGAAACTTATTTGTAACGTGTCTGTTTCCGCCTTATTATAGAAATGAAAGAGGAAAACGTGTAGAACCCTTTTTTACTCCCCCCAATTCTCATTTTTTATATCTCAACAAAGCTTCTTGATTGTACAAAGAGTATAACAATATATCATTTATTCTCCATTAAATGAAGTAGTCTCGTATCGTTGCTGAAATAACTTCGCAACGCGAAACAGGTTACTAAAACTTTCACGGAACAAGCGGTAAAACAAAGTCTCTAGGAAATTTTGTAAACAATTTTCCCTCTAGCAATATAACCTTTACATAGAGAGATTTATTCGTGCAACAAAATAGATTAACATACTACATAAACTGGGTAGTATAAACATATACTATGGGCGTTACCAATAATAGCAGTAGATATAAATACACTTCACGCCTTTTAGTCCCAAAGCGGAGTGGGCAGAGGCATTTACTAAGCAAACGCCTACGACATTTATGTATGTGCGGTATTTATGTATCTTTACGTAATGGGAGGCGATTCAATCGCCGTTATAGAGTTTAGACACCATAACTACATTGAAGATAATTATACCAATGTCAACTTGTCTGAAGCGGCGCGACTGCTAGGTCGAGCCGAAAAACATATATAACAGAGATGAAATACTTACGCACTGTGATTGGTTTTGTCACGGTTCGTGCGACTTAGCTTGCTCCAACAAGTGGCAGTGCGCTATATGTCTTGTCATTTCTTTCTTGGAGCGCTTTGTTAGGCTGTCAGTTGTATTTGACATACGGTATAACCAGTTTAATTAGTTCAATACTCTCAAGTACAATGACAGCACGTTTGTTATTGAAGGGGAAGTGCTCTTTTGACCAGCTGTTTTGTACTACGCCATTGTGGATCAGAGTGATAACGCATGTGCGTTAATGAAATCTGTCATGAAATTTAAAAAAAAGAATCTTCTTTAATTTTTCTTTCTTTCTTTCAAAGGAGTAATTCAACCAAAATAAAATCTAGATCTCTTCTCTTTCTACGTCATCAATGTGAGCGCGACAGGGCAAAACCGAGTTTGACGACGCCGTAACTGAATCTGACCTGCTGTTTGCAAAAATAATATTTTTATACCTGGCGCCTATGAATTGTCTGTTGGCATAAAAACTGTGTTAGCCGCCGATTCCAAAAACAGCAAAAGTTACAGTTACATACATTAAGTATTTGTTACTCTGTCTTCTAAAATACAAATCTCTAACGCCATGCCTAAGGTTTTTATAACTATCACATACATACACATTTGACGGAACCGAAATGCTGAATTCAGCTCGCATTTCAAAATTACGAGTATCGTATATAGTGATGGAAATTATTTTAAGCACAAAATTACCGACTTTACTCACTAAAACGGTGGAATATATTGACTAAATTGACTCTAGAATTGCCATGTGAAATTCAGGAAATCTGTGTTAGACCGGCCGCATACATTCGGAATTTTCCGTACGGAATACAACAATTCAAGTAAAAACGTTTGTTAAACTCAAGTTCACAACAACAACAACCGTTGGAAGCTTCATTTTATACTTGAATCGCCACATTCCGTACGGAAAATTCCGTATTTATGTGCCCGGTCTTAAAGTATAAGCCAAATTACAGTCGTGAACCGATTACATTAACGATGTTTTATACAGAATGAAATGAAAGTACCTTTACTGTGCATGCGTAGGCTTGTTCGAGACCGGTTGTATGACACGTCATTGATACACGTACAAATAGGACTCTTTTTCAGAGCTTATGTACGCAACGCAATGCTCATACGGTGAAGGAAAACATCTTGAAACCCGTACAACACAAGGTATACGAACCCTGTAACAGCGACGGGCTCACCCTCCGATCACTTTGGGTTAAATACGCTTGGTGAACTGTGGGCATTTGCTAAGCAAAAACCTCTGCTTACCCCACTTTGGGATTAAAGTGTACTTTTTTATTTATTTTACATCACTAAATATTATAATATACACTCATGAGCAAAATACCGGGTGATATATTATAAAACTTCAATAAATTATACGATCCTGAAAGTAGTATTATTAAATACAAGACAATAATGCTTTATGACTTTCTTTTTCGCTATTTTTAACCCCCGACCCAAAAGGATGGGTGTTATAAGTTTGACGTGTCTGTCTGTGGCATCATAGCTCCCGAAAGAATGAACCGATTTCAATTTAGTTTTTTTTTTATTACAGGTGATTTACGGGCGAGTGTTCTTAGCTATGTTTGGTGGAAATCGGTTCACCCACTCAAAAGTTATGGAGGTTGAAAGTGGGGATGAAAAATTTTACTTGAGTATAGGTATATGTATGTCCAAGTGGGGTATCAAATGAAAGAGCACGACACGAATATTTAAAATCTGTTTATTAAATCAAAATGAGATACTTTGTTCAAAAGTTATGAGGTTTGAAAGGGGGGGGAAAAGTCGACTTTATACAAATATGTCCAAGTGGGGTATCAACTGAAAGGGCACGACACGAACATTTAAAATCGGGGGTTTTTTAAATTTTGCAATATTATATTGTCTTCAAAAACAGTTTTAACTAGTTGTCCTCTATTGCGAGATATTTAGTTGTGTTCTGTGCGCAAAATACGAGTGTATTTTGAATTTGAACATTCCCAAATACGCTTAGTGCGCATTTGCTTAGCAAGTGTCTCTC
Organism: Conopomorpha cramerella; assembly: GCA_012932125.1. Taxonomy (NCBI): domain Eukaryota; kingdom Metazoa; phylum Arthropoda; class Insecta; order Lepidoptera; family Gracillariidae; genus Conopomorpha; species Conopomorpha cramerella. The sequence continues at coordinate 10,930 of SJJU01012432.1, forward strand.
TCTGCCTGTACCGCTATGAGACTAAAAACGAAAAAAAAAAGATTTTTTTTTAATTTTAAAATAAATTGTATTTTAGCCGTTCTAAGTAGCACGTTGTCATTGGTTTTCGATAACGCGGCAGAAGTCACGTATCTCAATAATAACGATCATGCACAAATTTCAACGTGTGCGAGGAGGGTAGAATCGAAAGTAATTAAGTAACGGTAAAGGTTAATGTTATTTACTTCCACGCTCCGACGGTTTCCGGCTCGTTTTGTTTTGTTATGTTGGTAGACTTTGGGCCAAGGAAAAGGTAGAAAAGTAACAAAAAGGTATGTATCAAGTGTTTAATTACTTCACACGCGGACTGAAATAACCCTCTTAAATTTATAAAATATTATCTCCGAATAAATTATTCTAAAAATAAACTTATGGTTTTCCACCCTAGACGATGAAAAACTCTGAATTTAGACTTTTAATGTAAAAATCTTCTTCTTTTTTCTTTTAAAAAAATTGACAGCTTCCCACTCCTCGGTTGGCCACAATATTGATAGCCGTTAAAATTGAAAAGACCGTATAAAAATACTAGCATTAAAACTCTCTAGATTATCTTTTGCTCTAAAAGAAATAAAACGAACCACAAACTTACCTTCATATTCACCTTTATCTTCATACGTACTATGCCTTTTCATGACTTAATTACGGTGTTATCCTATGTAACTCAATACTTGTACTCCAAAAAAGACTCGTTAGGATAATGGTAAAAATCAAACAAACAGATAGTTGCAAACCGCATTTTAAAAAACATAAATTTTTCAGAAATATTTTCTTGCATGTTATTTAGTTGTGTTCAGCTGTGCCCGCCAGGGTCTACAATGCCATCATGTAACTTCCTTTTATTACTGTAATCTATATTGACAATTATTGTGGAACTCAAATAAATAAATATATTAATTGAAATTGTGATCGTCACGAGGATGAAAAGCTAAAGCAAGTAGGGGGGGCAAAAACAAGTAGGCGCGTCTACGTCTCTAGAGAATGGTCGAAACCCTGAGAGATGTAGGGTTTGGACGGTGGAGGGGTTTGTTTAGAAGGATGTTTACATTTCTGATGACTAATTATAGAAGGGTGAAATTGGGTGTTCATGTAATCAACATGTATTCAACAGAAAAAAGAAGTACATTTTTTAATTTTTATACGTTTAGTCTAATCACTTAGCAGTTTCAACTGTTTTTAAAGTTAAAATAATGTCTTCTGTCAGTAAAATGTTCCATCTATACTACGAGTATTAAAAGTACTTTGCCTCCACGTGGAAAGACCGTGTATAAGACTAAGTTGGTCAAGTCCGTACAGCTAACGTAGAGTTAATAATGTACAGTAAATATGTGTACGGTAAGTAAGGAGACTAAGACTATTCGGAAATATCCCATTCTGAGATACATAAACGTCGCATGTTTGTGGTGTCGTAAAGTGAATATCTCGCCTAGAAAGCTGTAGAGCGTGCCAAGTCTCCCACTTGCGTTAAGCGGCGTCCGCGCTCCAACACAATCTGATAGAAACTGCCAAAAGAAATAGTTTGAGACGTTTTAAATAACATTAAAGTGATTGCTAGCTACACTACATGACATAGTGTTAATGGGCTTGGTGTACTATTTGAAAAATGTATATTTTCTATAAATACAGATAAAATAGAATTAGTTTAACATGACGTGTGTTCAAGGACTCATTGTTTGTAAATGTATATTTCCGGTAATATGTGAACTTAAACATACATATTTATTTATTATATTTTTTATGAATCTGTAAACACGGGTTTCGACTTGAGTCAATGTTGTAAATGAACAAAATTATCAATAATAATATAATGTCGTCTTGTGTTTGACATCCTTTAAAGTGATATATGTCATATTATATATTTTACTAGTGGACTCGACAGACATTGTCCTATCTTAAATATTAATATGAATATAAAATTAGTATAACCTCCAGGGTGACCTGTGCCCAGCAGTGGATGTCACGAAATATAAACTATCCTATCTGTCAAATTGGACGAAATTACAATAAATGCAAACTTTTATGAATATCGGTAGCCTTGGTGAATAGTTCATGGGGAACAAACATCATGACACTGGATTTTTATATATTAAGAAAGATATATTTTACACCAAGCTCATTACAGGAGCAATTAACATGAAAAACTCAGCGCTGTTAATTATCAGACCTTCTCGTAGCAATAATAATTTAAAATTACGGGAATCACTCCAAAATCATGCTACTTAAATCTTAATCGTGGTCAGATCATGACGGTATTAAAAAAATATGAAAATTCACAATGGCACGTAATGAATATGAATCATCCACGAGCAGGGATAAATTTATTTAATTTAAAGCTTATAAAATATTAACTGTAAATTGCGGCCTTACTTCAGCTTCAACGTAGCTATAGGCCTCTACAGTGAGTAAAGAACACGGTTTTTCCATCGCCTATCCATTACCAACGACTGGCTTGGGCTTTCCCTCAAGTGCTCTCGAGCGGCCAAAGGCCAAAAAATATTAAACGGCTCTCAATATCAAATTGAATTCCATTAATGTTAAAAAAACGAATATTTCATTTTGGTCACTTTCCGATCAGAGTGACTTGCAAGTGATCGCCGATTCGGATATAGGTCACTAGTACTAGCAAGGAGTAAGTACGTACACCAGTTGGCCTAACGCCTTTGTTCTAAGGTATGTCTTTCCTGACATAGAACATACACGCATTTTCATTGACTGTTATGTCACGCTTCGTGCGACTCAGCTTGTTGCAACAAATCGCGCGTTTTATGTCTTGTCATTTCTTTCTTGGAGCGCTGTGCCCCCTAGCACAGCTGGTAGTACTAGTGAACGTATCGTGTGTCAATATGACTAGTACCAACAGGTGTACGGAAGGATTCGTCGCACTGGAAGCCTCCAGTAGGTGTAGACCACCAATGGAAGAAATTTAAATCTTTACCGTACCATATTTGTGAAAAAACTAGTAAAATTCCTAATATAGTTTGGATGAATGTTTGCTCTTCTAAGCAAAAACTACTCAAGAGATTTCAATGGAACTTTAAATACATATATAGTATATATGATATATTATTGTAGCGTATGGCGGCTCTGACTGTTTCGGGGTTCCGGCAATAACATGCAAGTCACCGTAGGGTTTCAGTGGGTGCGAGTCACACGTAACCCCGCCGTTGTCCCTGCCAGAGGGGGTATTCATGATGGATTTATCCAGTAAAAAAAGTGACCGAGTAAAATGTTCCGGGATATTATTATTATGCACATTCAGGATGAGTTTCACGGGTCTAGCCGGTCCTTTTGGACATTTGAGGCATTATTTCTAGGCGCTCATTGGGTGACGTAAACGCACATTCTCAAGACATATGTCAGTGCCCCGCCCCATCGGCGCTGAGGCAAAGGTAAAGGTAAGGTACAGGAATGACGCCGACACACACTGCCGCCACCTAACAAACCACAGCGTGCGATTAGTCGACCAATGAGCCTGTTGAAATAATTAATTGCAACACTGAACTCCATCTATTATGAACTTGACGTTGAATATACTCTGTAATCCTTCTTGTCAAAGTATACGTTATTCTGTCGTTTTTGCTCAGTCCGTGTTTTTAATTTAGATAGATAGATAGATAGATAAAACATTTATTTAGATCACATGAAGCACATAGTAATACGAAACAAAATAATAATAATAACACAAAATAAAATAAAAACAACAGACAAGAAATAGGTGGTCGATTTTACAGTAGAATAAGTAAATAACTACTCGTGTGCCGTGCTTCACGTGAAGAAAATGGGCTTCGACTCAGCATTGTGTCACAGTTACCTGCGACGCTGGTATTCTGTCGACACCCTAGAGATGACAGAGAGCGCAACCGTCACTTTCATAATTATTTAATTTAATTACCTTGTTGGAGACATACGCTCTGCGTGTAACTGAACGCGCGGGCCGTGGTAGGTGGAAGACCCCCACCATCTCAACTGCAACTCGCCACCGCCGGATCCGGCGGACTACTCGGCCCCTTGGACTTCAACGGGCACTACTACAACAACTACATCAAGACACAGCTCATATTTACATCAAGTCTACCTGTTTGCAAGCTAATTGTAATCTTCTCGAAAGAATATAACACCTATCAACTATGCAGTCCACTAGTCTTATTTCTGAGCTCAACCAACCTAGTTCAATCTAATAAATACTAAAATACTATCTTATAATATTAGAACCCAACGAGACTTTCGTTTTCCGTTTCGGTAAAACGATCGGTTGGCCGCTGCGACGAATCACAGAAATTACTTATAATAGTACTTTATAACAAAACTTAGTACTAAGAGTATTTTCTTTTCATATTGCACCACGTACCGTAGTTGAGTTAAAGCAAATATTATCCACCTTTCAGCTATACGTCTTCCAACAATATTGTGTTTGTTTTCGCCTAGCATTTGGGTTAGATCGTATTTACTTAGTTCCAATGAAGCGGTGCGTGCCTATGCATACTGAGTGTCCCTGCACGGCGAACTAGTTTCAAATATTTGTATAGAAAAAACACTATAATAGTTTTTTATGGATAAAAATAACTACAGACAATATGGCGTACTGGTTTGTCATAAATTAGCTTTGCTTGCCGCTGCATACAAACTGTAAAGAAACACTTTACACTAGTTTTCTTTTCTTCCCATGGAGATTTCAGTATAAAAATTCGTCATTTATAAACACAACAAAAATAGAATTAGCGAATTCAGTCCAGCCGTTCCGGAGTTATGCGGTTATCAACACGTTTTGCGATTCATTTTTATATTATAGATGTTACTCAGGTATAATGTAGCATGCTAATTGTGAGTGTAACAAAAATACAAATAGTTCCCCTCTACAGTAACATAGAACATAGACTAGTAGACGCCACGCTATTTCATTCGCACGGTTTCCGTTTTTATTTCTATTCAAAAATGCTACCTCCAAGTTTTAACTCCAAAATTACCATTTATCTCATACTGCCCCCCTAGCACAGCGCTCCAAGAAATAAGTGACAAGACATATAACCCGCTGCGATTAGTTGAAACTAGCTGAGTCGCACGAAGCGTGACATAGCAGCCAATCAGAGCACGTATTTGTTCTATGTCATATCTTTCTTGACGCGCGTGCTACGCCTGCTGGACGCCCCTCGATTTCATTCGCGAAGTTTCAGTATGTCATACAAACTATAACACCCTCTATACTGCACTAAGTCCCATAGGAACGGGATAAAAAGCATCCTATATTATTCTCCTAGGTTCTAAGCTACGTCCCCATTTTTCCCAATTTTCTGCCTAATCGGTTGA
>SJJU01012433.1:0-13009 GCA_012932125.1 Conopomorpha cramerella
ACGATTTGTAATTACTGAGATAATTAAAAGAGAGACATTAGGTAGTGCATGATCATGGCAACCCGACCAAGTATAGATGGTTACGAAAAAGCGGCCGCGTAGTACTTTATACTAACTTTTGAAATTAATAGGATAGTTTTAAACGTAAAGTACAGTTACGTACAGAAGTGTAAAACGAAACAATATCATCTTAATTTGGGTATTTTTATTTACAAATCATGTCTTATAAACTTACAAAGAAAAATGCGAAGTACCTAAACACTTTAATTTAGTTATATATTTTCTTATAGCAGCAATAAATACCTGGAAGAAATCTTCAATTCAAATTTTGTGGCAACATTTACCTCGTTCAGAATACTAATTATGTACCTAAAGTTTATTTCAATAAACCCTTTAATTAACAAAACATCTGGCTGGGGTAACGTTACGCCAGCCAGATCTGTTTTTGTGAAATAACTAAAAAACCATAAGCAATACAAATTTAAAAATCAGCACAACAATTGAAGAAGTTGGACTTCTAATTATCTACTTAAAAAAAAATGTGATTTTTGACAAAATCTGGCTGGGGTAACGCACACGTTCTCGTGGGAAATTGGAGATAAATACATAGCCCATGTGCTATTCCGATTTATAATCTCGTAAGTAGTAAGTTTCATTGAAATCCGTTCATCTGGATGTTCGTTACTCTCTCACGTCCGTTGTGACGTGAGAGTGTAACAAACATCCTTATACACACATCAAAAGTGTCTAGGGATCAAGTACATTTTAGAAGATTGCAATCTGTGTGATTGATCTTGAATAGTAACGCAACTAAGTTTACACGTCAATTAAAAATGAAATTATGTGACAATCAATATTTTACAAAAACTGAATTCATTCATAATTTATTTAAAATGTGGTGATAAGTCTTTGATACGGCATGGGGAATTAAGTAGGAGACCAATCCAGAACATTAGATTTGATTTAAATAAATTAGTTTTTTTAGAGCTAAAAATGCTCTTAATCCCTGGACACTTTTGATGTGCGTATATTGCACGTTAATAATATTATTAGCCGTGTGGTGACGGCGAATAAAATACACGTGTCACAACCCGCCCGGCAGTGGATGGCATGTGGCTGATATTATGCTATTATTACTAAGGTTAGTAATATCCTGTATGACTTCTGAAACTCTGCTCAAGAGCTGTAGAGAGTTGGAGAGAGGTGGATTGACCATTTACGCGAACCAAACGGTATGCGTCTACTTTCATAGTTCGAACCGCCAGGATGTGGAATGACTTGTCGGAGTCTGTGTTTTCTTCGCAGTACAGTCTGAAGGTCTTCAAGTCGCGAATGAATAGATACCTAAATAACAAGGGTGCTCCATGTAGACCACATCGCTGCTTAATATCAGGCAGGATGGTGGTCAAACTCTTATTCATAGTGATAAAAAAGAGCTGTAGTTATAATCAAGTTTAAAAAATGTAGAACTAAACGGTCCTTAAGCGTAGTCTCCCGTACGTAAACGAAAAAGAACTATTTTCTTAGTAAACAAGTGCAAGACGGACTCGCGCCTTCAGGGCATCGTACATTTTGTTTACCTATGGCTTTGTTGCTGGTTATATTCCCAGGCGGATGGAAGGACAACAAAGTGACTCTTCACACAAGAAAAAAAGAGTTTTCTTTTCGCGGTAAAGTTTTCGTTTAGTATTTTCATGGCTTCATATAAAGAACTGCAGTGTTACAAAACGATATTCCTACATCAGGAGTATTTCACATAAAAAAACATATTTTACATAGCTGACCCGGCAAACGTTGCTTTGCCAATAAATATTATTAACAGTTTTTCTCTGTTGTCATATGCATGTATAAAACCGCATCGAAATCCGTTGCGTAGTTATTTAAAAATCTAAGCATACATAGGGACAAATAGTAGGAGGCGACTTTGTTTTATATTATGTAATGATGTACATTGTACACTCCTCGTGGGCAAATTCCTGGTCACACGTAATTTAAACATATATATTTTTTTAATATCTCGCAATCGAGGTGAATAAAAGAAACTGTTTTTAAAGACAAAAAGCAACGAAAAATATAAAGTATTATTGTAACTTAATTACCTAACTAACTGTATAACTAATTTTAGAATCATATATATATTTTTTATTTATTGAAGTTTTGTATACGATGCAGACCAGCTTACTAGTCTAATAACTATATAAGTTTCGTCTAGCTGTCAATTCAAAAATCAAATAGGATCTTATTATTATTGTAACTTCAAAAACCAGGACCTGACTATAAGATAAGATATTGATATTTCTGAACAGTCTCAAAAGCCAAAGATCTGTCCATATTTCTATACCTGCAGAGATAGTGTGCCCGAGTTTATACAATTCCCGTTTTATGATTGATTCCATTTTACTGTACACACATTTGACATCAATCTCCATTTTCAGACAGATCTGTTCAGTGCATTCGATTTAGCCGGCGGTCCCAGCTTCATTCTGTGTCGATTTTTCTTACAAATCACCCCATTTCGAACAAGTGAATGACGCTCATTATGATACGCGAGGGACACGCGGAAAAACAGCAGTGACTCTTCAAGTTGGATATTTATTGATCTTGAATAGTAAAGCAACTAAGTTTACCGTACCCCGCCGTATTCATCACTATACTGCGTGTAAAAGGACTCCGAATAATGGTCTTAGAAACGTTGTTGGGCTCGTCAATATGAACAACTTTTACTATAGCTAGAACGTGGGGAAGTGATTTTTTTATCTCCTTGCAGAATGGCAACTCCGGAGACAAAAAATATATTATTTTGTATGGAGATGAAAAAAAGGTTTTTTATTTCCCCGCATTGTCGCCATAGTAAAAGTTGTTCATATTGACGAGGCCAACAACGTTTCTAAGACCATTGCTCTGGTTTCTTTTACACTCTGTAGAAAAGCAAAGTCACTTTCCGCTGCATGCATCTTTAATACTATGCAACGGATTTTGATATGAATTTATTTAATAGATAGATATTATTTACTACAAATTAAAACTTATAGGTAAGCTAAGAGATGTGTAATGTAGGGGAACTGAATCCGAGCGAAGCTGGGGCGGGTCGCTAGTGAAAGCATAAAACCTGGAATATTTTGTCCATATTTAGTGTACATTTGACCAGCTATTAAGACTCACTGGCAGTGCACTAGGTCTTTTCTATCTTTATGTGGCTAATGGCCCGGCTACCCGCGGCAGTTAACCTACGCCGTCCAATAATATACTTAGGCTTCAGGAAGTGTTCTGGCTATTCTTCAGGAAGTTAACGATAGCACAAGCCGCGCTTTCGGGACTTCGCCACCTGCTTGCCTTATTGTACCAAGTCTTGTTGTTCACACGCACACGGTCACCAACTATTCCAGCGTCAATAACAGTAATGGATTGCAAACAGCGCTGTTGATATAATCTAGTTTTTTAGTACCTACAACGTAAACTCTAGATCAACTGAAAAACAAAATAATGAAACGTCCATAACGCAGTGCTCTGTATGAGTTTCCCGAGTTACGAATGGAATAATAAAGTTGCTGCTTGTATTGAAAATTTTGTTCTGGAACCGTGTTTGTTTACTGCAAAAGACACTTTTTTTCTCTTGTGTTAGAGACTAGACTAGATGTAAATGAGAGCAGGAATTACGTACTTGTAAATTACCTGTTAATATCCTATTGATATTCGATCATCATCATCATCATCATCAGCCCATACTTGTCCACTGCTGGACATAGGCCTCTCCAATTCCACGCCACAGTATTCGAACATTATAACAGTCAATATGAGTATAGCTCGTACGTACTTACGTTTAAATGCGATGGTATAGGCATTTTAATTTACTTACTTAACCCATTACCAGACAGAGGGAATATAGATCACCTAATTTCGAACCTTGGTCCGTTAAAATACAATCCAAAATCAATTTATTTCAAACATGTTTGTTTTGCCATTTAAATTATATACATTTAAAGTTTAATATAAAAAAGAAGTTATTTGTTATTAGTATAGGTAGTAAAGACTATTATTGTTAGTATAGTAAGTATAATGAATGTGAATATTACATTTAACTTTATATTGGCGTACTATTACGCAAGCATAAAATATTGTAACACCCTTTCAAGGTTCATGTTTGATGCCTAATTGTTACCACATATATTTAAGACCCTATGTTCAACATGAGTGCAATATATGAATAAATAAATAAATAAAAAAAACCTGTTAAAGGGTTAATCGAAGGGTTAAGGATCGCTCTGTGAAAGTCCCTAAATAAATAAAGATTAAAAAAAAAGGGTTAAGTACTATGGTATCCCAGTGCTAAAAGGGACTCTACTAGATGGCGTCACACCGTCCTATTCTCTACAACTACTCTGGCATTAGAAAGAGTAGACATTTATTCTTAACTTATTCTTACTGCAAACTGTAAAATCAGTAAACAAAACTTTCGATCATAATAGTTCTTCATCGACTATGTAAGAATAAAATGTACGGAATATAAACAGCTCTTCTTCCAGATCACTATAAAATTAAATGTTATCATATTTCCATAGTTGCTGGGCAGATATCACCGAAAATAGTAACAGAAATAGGATTATCTCGTACCCCTAAAATCTCGAGGGTGCTTCCATATTTTGCTAAAGTAGGCCAGTAGGTGCAGGTAGACTAAACCGTGTATAGTAGCACTGGGGGACGAGAACTAGTTATTAATATTAATATCTAATATAATAGATGTCTTGATGAGTTTTCTGATTTACTTGGGAGATAGAAAATATGATTCAGTGAATGTAGGTTGTTGTCACGTTGGGCTAAATACGCTTGGTGAAGTGGCATTTGCTTAGCAAGTGCCTCATCAATGATTTTCAGCGGCTAGCATTTTCTCGAGACCTTTATCTGTATAAAGTTAATCCAACATTAAAACCAAAATGTAATGGCAATAAAAAATTGTTATAACTATATCTTTCCTAGCATTTACATTTGCTGTAAAACTATTTTGAACATTGCTTTGTGTATTATGGCTAAGAAAAGATAACATGTCTTAATTTGAGTAAAATCACGATGCACGACGCACGCTGTCCGCGTGTCATAAGAATTTTATTTTAATAATTAGTTAATTTTATTTTACTTATTCGTTCAGGTAGCAACACTTACTACCCAATTATTCTGTGAGATCCATTATCTTCAAATTCGGTTACCTGGACGAAATCGCACTCAGCGATAAGGTCGCATTTAGCAATTTTATCATTGTCAAATTGACATTTCGTTATGTACAGCGTGCAATAAAGAGTTCACTCATTCATTCTGTACTTTAGTTAATTGTGTTAAGGTTTACGTTAGGAAGTGAAACTCCAACGGTGGCAAAGGTAACACCATGAATTAAATATTTATAGAAGCTCGTGATCTGAAACAGAAAATGGTTGGACAAAAAGTTCGCCTCTCACTTACTACAATACCGTAATTGGAACGGAAGGCACAGAACACTTTCTGAATGTATGTATTGTAAGTAGGTATAAATATTCTTCATACGCTTCTAGAATATACTTGACAAACATTGAGTTTATTGTTGTATCTCGTTCATTTTATTAAGTTACTACAGAAGGATAGAAATTATAATAACTTTAAATATAAAAGAATCGATGTCAACCACAAAAATTTTGACAGATTTGTAGTTTTATCATGGATCCCATTGTCGGAACCGAATCAAATTTAAATGGGACCCAAAGGGAAGCACTAGCTTTTGAATAAAAAATGAAATCATCCAAATCGGTTCACCCAGTCAAAAGTTTTGAGTTAACACACATAAAAAAATACATGAACGAATTGAGAACCTCCCCCTTTTTTTAAGTCGGTTAAAGCATTATAAGACTGTCAAGTTTTGTTCTAAATGTTTTTTCAGTATTTTTCAGTATCTGTTGCTTTAGAACTTAAAAAGTGTCCTGGTTTGAGTCAAGTGGTCCTTTGTTAAGTGTATCGGGATTTTATAATTACTTCTCCTTGTTTCCTTTCGCACCCCTTCTAATGGAAGCTCAGCTTAATAAAACAGATAATGTATTGGGACACCACGCATTTGTGTTAGTAATTATTTCGTGAGGGAAATCGCAAATACGGTACGATGTTTATTATTGATGGCAACATTCTCAACACAATAGGGTCGATTTTGAGACTTCCATTAACGCTGGTAAATTGGTACCTATTCAGTCCCTTGTAGGACGTTACAAGTACGGTGCGAGCAAGGTGGAATAGAACCGTTCTCAAGGGAGCTTAAATATTTGGGTCGTGATGGGTATTTCAGTCCCAACGCTTTGAAAAAAAAGTGTTACGGTACTGAAGTGTTCATGGTTCATATTCGAAATAAAACTAAGCAGTTAAAATAAAAAAAATACACTACACATCTTTTAAACCCAAAACGCGGTAGGCAGTGGAATTGGCTAAGCAAATGCCCACGGTTCACCAAGCGTATTTAACCCAAGGGGGGGGGGGCTCCTGTTTTGGATCCCACATAGTAATTAGAAATAAGTTCGATATAAGAGGAAATGTATATATGCGCTGCATTGCAATGCATACATATGATGTTAACTTCCCTAATCTAAATAGTGGGAGACAAGATTACAATCGAGGCAACTGTATCCAGGCTGGGTAAACCCGTTCAGTTTTCCCCGTTCCCGTAGGAATTTTGGTATAAATTATAGCCTATTTAATTCCGATTTCTAAGGTTTACAGTTTACAGCCTTACAGCTTTTACAGTTTAAATAAAATCCGTTTTGTACTTTTTATGTTAAACATCCATTAATCCAAACAAACTTCCAAGAACTAATATTAGTGGGAATCGACGCCGTTTGAACTACATACGTCCACCATTTTAGTGTCAAATGTCAAAGGCATTGTCTCAGTGCCGGACGAGGTAAACCGAGATGGTAGTGATTGAAGAGCTTGTAACCCATTTAACTTTGCTGACGGTAAATTAATATCGATGTTAAGCAACACTAGGTGCGGACTCCTTTTGCTGGTATTAAGCGTCATCATATAAACCCAAGCCTAGCTGGGATAAGCTTTTGCTACATAGCCAGCGACCTGCTTAAATGGTCGTAAATTATTGGAATGAAAGCGTGACAGAGAACAGAAGCTCTGACGTCGTCTCCAGAAAAATCTATGCCTAGAGGCGAGTCTCTTTTTGATTCTTGACATTAAGAGTCAAACAAAGCTTATAACTGAGTAGTTTGAAGTGTAGTTTACGTTTCAGAATACGGGCCTTAAATCTCTTCCTCAAATTTTGCCGACAGCCGGAACGGGAGTGGCAAGATTTTACGCATAGTAAAATCAAAAAGCCCGATTCATGAACACAGCGGCGCGGGGGCGGGCAGCGAGCGTTGCCCTCCACTTCACCCAAACGATGACCACCGCCGCCCCACTGCGGGAAATGTTGGGGCAAAAGCCTTAATCACGTTTTGTGACATTGAAGAATTCAATTAATTTTTTCATTAATTTCCCTCCATGGTGCATTTTTCGGCGTAACAGTTTGGAATAACCGCTCTTCTTTTGATACATATTTATTACTTTTGAACGCATTTCCGGTGATTTACCTGTTATTGTATAACTTGTTCGGTAGCGAGGGAAGAGATTTTAATGCAATTTTGTTTCTTCTTCTGAACGGAATCTGGAATTTGCCTCTGGCTACCGCTTTGGGATTAAAAGTGCAAGAGATTTATTTTTAAGCGACTTCAAAAAAGGAGTCGTTCGACCATATACAGACTATAAAAGGACCCCGAGCAATGGTTTTAGAATTTATGAACAACTTTTACTATGGCGACAATGTGGAGAAATGAATAAAAATTCAATCCCCATACAAAATATCATCTCCCGAGGCAAAAACTTGTCTATTTTGTTTGGAGATCAAAAAAATTTTTTTTTCGTTTTTTTGCATTGTCGCCATAGTAAAATTTGTTCATATTCCCAAGCCCAACAATGTTTCTCAGACCATTGCTCGGGGTCCATTTACACGCAGTATATGCTTTTTATATTGTTCGCGGATAAATCGTCGTTTATGGACCGATGTTTAAGTTTTTTTTTGTTGGAAAGAAGATATTTCCAAGGGATCCCATGATAAAGAAATCAGGGTATGATGATGGCAAACCCGATAAATCGAGGAAAACTTTAAAAATGTATGGACACGAGGTTGAAGTCGGTTCTCTCATCTTATCTGTTTTACTTTTTTTGTCGATTGATTGAACACCACATGATATTACAGCATAGTACAGCAAGCCCGGTGCGCACTGTACATGGGGATGAAATAATAAATATTTTATCTCGGAATTCCATTTTTTTGTTGTCAAATTCCATGTTTCCGATTGTAACGTGTATAACGTGCTAAATGATCCGTAATTTCCTTGTTTCCGTATACTCGTATGTGTATTGAGTGCCGCATGAGGAAATGAGGGGTCCTATTTCCTCATTTTTACATTTCGAATAGAGAACGTCGAATTTGAGTGGCTTTTATCTTTACATGCATTTGGCTTGATTGCTTCGCTGACTCTATTCAATATGTAATTCATTGAACAATGTAAACTTGCTGTGTGTTCCAATTTCATGTGTAGTGAAATCACTACCTACGTCACTGTATAAATAGCGCCCGCAGGGTGTACGTAACCAGTCGATACATGAACATTATTCCCGAGATCGGTAGCGGTATACGAATTCTAACTACTGTTTGTACTAAGATCATCATCGTCAGCCCATAACTTGTCCACTGGTAGATATAGGCCTCTCCAATTGCACGCCACTGTGATCTGTTTTCGGCTTCTCGCATCCAGTTTCTGCCAGCCATCTTGAGCATATCGTCAGTCTACCTTGCCTGAGGCCGTCCTACACTCTGTTTGCCGAGACGTGGTCTCCCCTCGAGAACTCGTTTGCCCCAAAGGTTCTACGGCTAATATGGTCACTGCCTCTTCAGCTTGCTAAACCGATGAGCTGTGTGGATGACTAGTTCTCTGTAGGATCACTTCGTTCTTCGTCCTTTCCATAGTACGCTGTGCAATTTTGAGTTAGTGTCCACGTCACAGCTACTCAGTACCTACGTCTCACGTACTAAGTAAAGTTACGTAAAATACATACGTTACCATTTTATTCCAACCAACTGGAGATTTTATTCAATTCCAACTGGACTGACACCTCAAACAGTAAAAAGAGATCTCCAGTCTCTTTTGCGGTGGAGATCTCGTTTGCAGTACAGTGGGGTACAGTAAAGATACTATTCAATTGATAATAACCAGCTATATGAACTGCAATTTAGGTATATACTTCTTATAACATTATAAATGCGAAAGTGATACATAATGTAAAGAATCTTAGGTATAAGATGTTAGTGTCTTTTATACTTATGTTTGACACTTCATCGCATACGAACGATTGAAACAACAATACGGATTTACAGAACAAATAGTTGTTTTTATACGTTGTTTTGCTAATATACATTATTAATGATTCTCTACTATTACATGCATGTACTACTATACATAAAAATCTTCTTTAAGAATCATTCTGTCCTCTAAAGAAAGACGCGTCAAAATCCGTTGCGTAGTTTTAAAAATCTAAGCATACATAGGGACAGACAGCGGGAGGAGACTTTGTTTTATACTATGTAGTGATCATTATTAGACGTCTATGAATGTCGGTAATGTTTCAGAATTCCTATAAAGGATGCATTATTAATCATCAAGATACTGTCCGTTAATTGCTTATTTTTTTCTTAAATGTTTTTTTCTGACTTCCTAAAAGAAAGTAATGTACATCATTCATCAAGGTAATATGCGTTAATTGTTTTCCCGAAATATTAGAGACACAATGCACAATCCTCTAAGCGTATTTCTTAGGGCGTTAAAGCAAAAGATTATGTGGAGATAAATGCGTTTTCCTTCTTGTGCAACCATTTTCATAAAATCTATTCATAAATTTCCCCCTCTGATTGTAAGCTCCTTCGTACGGAATAATTAAGTAGGCTTTGCCGTAAATCAACAAGTTGTAGAAGCAATGTTTCTTACGGTGTTTTACACTGGATTTTTTTGTAATCGCTTGAACGGTACGAGTAATTGTCTAATCAATACATGGCAAAAAACAAAGACGCCTCGCGCTGTTTGTCGCTATTTATGCTTAGATTATTAAAACTACGCAACTGATTTTGACGCGGTTTTCTTTAATAGATAGAGTGATTCTTTAAAAAGGTTTTTATGTGTGATACATGCATATAATAGCAAAGAAAAATTGTTAATAATGTACATTGGCAAACCAACATTTGCCGGGTCAGCTAGTCAATAAATAAATCTTTTTACAGACTCTTCATAGTCCGGATAAAGAAATAAATAAATAATACCCTTTTCGGGAACAGGCTGCACATTGGCAAGCTTTCAAGAATCTGGTTCTTTCCGGCCTCCAGAGAGAGCCGAAATATTATGTCCTTTTCCTTTCGAATTCCATTATTGTCCGTGTATTATTGTTTTTCAGAATCAGTCAGCTCGTGACCATGAAACATGTAACTGTGTCGAAACGTCGAACAAAAAACGAAGGTAAGCTGAATGCTTACCTTCGGTTAATATTCGCGCCGTAACACCCGGTTTAAACTTTCAATATAGAATCAGAATAATTTATTGCATTCATGAGTTCTGAAGTACTACTTTAGATTATTTTATGTTCATGTTTTTATTGATACAACGTTCGCGAAATACCACTATTGATGTACGTACAAACTTTAAATTGCAAAGTTAACATCGATTACTAAATATGAAGGATACCAACTTTTTATATCTTACTTACATACAATATTGAATACGTACCCACTGACTTTTTACTCGTATTATCATGAAAATAACAAAACACGTTTGTTTGCTTCGGTACCAACAAACAAAGGAATCTTACAAAGAAATCTATAGCTACATAGGTCTAATTGCATTTCGCACTACAAGATATGTGTATAATTAAGGGTTAGTAGTTAGTTTTATGATTTTCTAATCAACAGATGATAAAAAATAATTTCGTTTAATACAAAAAATAGGGGGATGGTAAATGCACAATTTGTGGTATGCTTATGCGATGTACCTACCTAATTAAATATTTTTAAGGCAAAATATCGAAATTGTACATATTTTCGTTGTACATTACGACGACCTAACTAAAAAAGTTCGTCGTGCGCAGTAAACATACTGAAGCACGCAATTTTTAAAAACCTTTAGTAAAATTCCATTCTCCACAAGTAGGTCCGTAATGGCACCTGAAAAACTTCTGGAGGATACTAACTTTTCTTTTTCCGATGTGGGAGCTCCAAGAATGTTTGATCTTCAAGTTCAAGTACCTATAGAGTTGTTCGAAAGTGCAGTTCAAACTTTCGCAATCTTATTTGCAGTAGAAAAATGTAAAATGATATGTCACTGTCGTGGGAAGTGACGAGCTGTGGTCTCTGCTCGCCCCCTCTGAGAAAAGGACACGTGTGTCAAAATGTACACAGTTGATGCATTTAGTTAGAGTGATGTGTGCATGTATTCTGCCATCATAGTGTAGTTTATGTTTATGGTATCGATATCACATATTCAAGGGGAATCTTCGCGGGAAGCGGCTCTGAAGGGGCCTGCCAAAACCGACTTGTTAAAATAAATACCTATCAAATAAAAAAATATGTATATTCAAAGAGATGATTCGACGAGATGATCCGCCAGGATGAAGCCTGGTGGACAACTGCTCGAAAACGTAGTGAGTGGAGTCCAAGAGAGGCCTTGGCCCTGCAGTGGGATTCAGTGGGCTAATTATAATAAACAAATCACCGGGCTAATAAAAAGACGAGATTTACTTGGCACAAGTCCGTAACTTAAAATACCGTCTTATAAAAGTCGTGTCTTACAAAAATGAGAGATTAATAAGGATATTCACGCCTTTAAATCCCAAATTAGGGTTCCTACTAAATCCATTCAGCAGGTGTCACTGCCCCGGTATCGACAAAAATAGCGACATTATTCGAAAAGCTTCATCAGCTGATCGGGTTCACAGAAACATTCTAAAGACTCAAGAGAAGACAGAATCTCAAAAGGGTATTTTGCGGGTCAACCTGTGTACTACACACATTATTACGAATTTATAACTATATAACTTCATACCTAGCCGTAGAATCGATGACCGATCGCAAACGAGTTCTCGAGTGGAGACCGCGCATTGGAAAACTGAGTGTAGGACCCCCTACAGGCTATGCTAACTGATGATATGCGCAAAATGGCTGGCAGAAGCTAGATGCGAAAAGCCGAAATCAGAACACAGTAGCGTGCAATTCTAGAGCTAGTCTATATTTGTCTACTGATGGACAAATATGGGCTGATGATGGTGATGAACTTCAAACCGCTGCGAATCCGAATACCGGATCACCCTGTGTATAAAGGTCTTCCAATATCACAAACCCTACCAAACATTTGATATGTAAACTTCATATTATTGTTATTGAAACTCAACGCAACCTTTATAAACATATTCCTGGTATATTCAAAACCGCGTCCCACAATCCATTCGTCAATAGAGAGCGTTAGGAAGCGAAGATATCACGCTTTGTTGGCGATGGAAGTGAGGGAGGCGTATGTGTGAAACGTATCTTCAGCACAATAAATTCATCTGAAGTATATTTCACATTCTGATACCAACACACAACGTCACATATATTCAGCGTTTCACAATACAATGTAGTGGCTTACATTAGTTTCAGAAACGTTAGAATAGGTTTTTTTTGGCAAAGAAATACTAAAACGATTTGCTTTCCTCGGTATAATAAAGTGTTTTTTGACTCAAGTTGAAATCGGTACTTTCCTTCAGATTTGTTTTGATACAACCTAAGGACTTACGGAGTACAAAAATTTGTGGCAATTTTTTTAAATATATTACATTCAAGTCGCGGGTGAATAGGTACCTACTGAACAAGTGTGCTCCATCGTAGACCACATCGCTGCTTAACATCAGCAGGATGGTGGTCAAACGCTTGTTC
>SJJU01012435.1:0-14741 GCA_012932125.1 Conopomorpha cramerella
GCGGAATTGCTAATTCGAAGATACACAAAGCTCAACTTAACTTGTCAGTTGTATGTCAAATACGGAATAACCAGTTCAAGAAGACCTGTAATAACCGTTGTATAAGTGATAACGCGTTTATTGGTAATGGGGCAGATATTTTCGTACAGATTACTTACAAGTTATGTCAAATTTTAATGTTTTGCACGACACACCTCAATGTGCCCTTAATTAAGTTTATTATACTTTTGACAGTTTTTGACTTTAATTCAAACACAGACCTTTTTTGACATGCTTTTAGGGCTTGTGCAGGGTGGAATACATCTATGGACCCTGGAACTTTTAATTAACTCATCATCAGCCACATAACCTCCATTGCTGGACGAGGGCCTTCCCCAATGATTTCCATGATCAATTGGGGGGGAAATGCCAATAATCGCCCCGTTTAACACGCGGGTTGGCGATTGCAGTGGTGTTGTGGTTTAACTCACAGAGAGCACCCTTGCTCGCCCTCCTGAGAGCTCCCTCGGTCGCCTCTTAGGATCCCCAAGGAGGAAAAGTTGGGCTGGGATGGTGACACGTGTATTCTATTCGCCGTCACCACACGGCATGCTCTTTTTACGAAATATGAGATTTGTTTCCATTTATCTTGAAAAGAAACAAAACTTCATTCTAATATCTAGGTAATATTTGCATGTCTCATTCGGGAATCAAACTAACGACAACGTTCACATTGATCTACATTTTCAAACTGAAAATTGTATACTTATAGTTAATCCGTAGCATATCCTGCACTGCCTTGAGTTATCATTCGCGTAGTTTCAGTTTTTACATGCATCATGTTAAATTCTGTATACTGCGACCTAATTTTGTAATACCCATTTCTTAGCGTATCCTTACACCGCTTTGCGTACCGTGCTTTAGCGTTTTTGGCTCCGCGGTGATGAATCAGACAGCGAGAACCCTATTCTTATACACCATAACTACTTATATATTATTCATTCCCGCAAAGTCGTTCCCAAGCGACGCGATCACGTCTGCCATTGTATTATTGCCGAATAACAAAACCGTACCCAATCCCCCACTACTGAAAACATCTGAAGTTGTCTTTCAAATCCGAGCCGATATTATCTCGACCCGCACGTGGGCACAAAGTGATTGTTCCCTATATTGCCTAACAAAACGCAACCACCACCAACTCGGCCGGGTGAAACTATAACTTCCCATAGACATCAGAAACCTAGCGTACAGACGTGGGCCGTAATCTATGTCGGACTCCACCTTAGACGAACTGAAAATACCGACGACGGCGCGTGTGGGTGGCTTAAACGGAATAGCAGCTCTCCATCAGGTGCGAGCGGGACGCGGCTACGGGGCCCGAGCGGGACGGAGGTACCCGCGGCCCGTGGGAAATGCACAGTAGTGGTCAGATGAGGCTGCGCGCGCGGCCCAGTGCACGTATTATTGTATTGGAAACGATCGCTTCCACAGTGACGTAACCGACGCAAAGCTGCAGACGAAAGTCGTTTTTAAAGCAGCATTCATAAAGCTTAGATTGAAATAATATTGTATTTAGTGCTTGTGGTAGGTTCCAAGTCGAAATTAGATGTAGGTAGTTACTTGGCGAGAATAATGCGATGGTTTTTTTAGCGGATCGATTGAGGCGGTCGCGGCTGAGGCTGGTTGTGATGCAAATGCTGATTTTGCTGCGTGTGCGCAACTAAAGGGGAAAGCTTTCGTTAATAAACACGTTAAGATGTTGTTATCAGGGCCCCGTATCTTTCTACTGGGGCAACGAAAATAATGTGATTTTAAGTAATTGGATACGCTATTACACATGTGTGGTTTGCCTAGTTATTGATCTTTATGGGTAATACTATGATGAGTATTCGCTCGTACAATGTTTTTTTGTTTAGTTAGAGATATAATAATAAATGGCAAAATACTATTACCTACGAATCTACGAAATTGAAGTGGAGTCATGTAACTTCAAACTGCGTTCAGCAAATATTCGAGAGCCTGAAATAGGTCTCTATGTCAGAAAGAACAAATATCCTATTTTGGATAGGTACTTAATACGTCAGTGTCCTAAGTTTAAAGATACTTTAGTGACTAACTAGTTTGTGTACCAACCTGTTATAGCATTCGTACGTCATGTAGAGTTTGTAGAGTCGTATCTAGTTTCTTGGTAGAGCTGTTCTTATGTTCTTTGTATGACGCATTATGTAGGTAAACGTTAGTCAAAGGAAGTCATGGTTACGGTCAACCCAGAGAATTTTGTATTACCAGTTTTTGCTGACACTTCCTTTGTAGCTAAAATGTCAATAAGTTTGAATGTGTTTAATGTGACTAGGAAATAATTATGAATATTGTTTTATGACTTTAATTATGCATGACTTTGGGATAAAAATACCAATTTTTTTCGCCGACCGTACGTGGTGAAATTATAAAAATACACTTCACGCTTTTTAAATCCCAAAGCGGGACAGGCAGAGGCACTTGCTAAAGCCTATGATTCACCATTCGTATTCAACCCAACGTGACATTGGGTGACAACATTGACGTAAAAATATTTTATGATAGATCCCAATTCTCAATACTGAAAGAGAGCTAAAATATCTCTAAAAGCCCTGATTTCCATTTCATTTTGTACCTACCTAATATATGTATCTAGTAAGTATTTATACTTAACTTTTTTTAGCAGGCTTAAAAAGCATTAGAAATTAGTGGTTCCAAAGTTTTTCAAATTTATCATTATGTAAATGTAGCTGTCCAACGTCAGTTCTTTAATAATTTCCTATCGACGTCGTCGCCTTCTAGTCTACGATCAGTAATCTAATACTTTACGCCTCAAATAAAACGAAATGAGGCAACGCTTCGTCTCGTTCATACAATGAAGTTCATTCAGTAATTCGTTACTTTAGTCTTCTGGCTCAGTTTTTGTTCTCTGCTAGATTTTCAGTGGCGTGCAATTGAAGAGGTGTATATCCAGCCGTGGACAAATATGGGCTGATGATGATGAAAGACAAATGTTTGAATTGAACAGACTCCACAAATAATAGAATTACTTAGAATTAGAACTCTACATTATGAACTTAGGCGAAGGTAGCATTTTGAAAAACTTTAGGGCTCTATATTAAAGTCATCAATTGTCTATCCGTGCGAATCCGGGATCGACAACCAGTAATAGATATAGGTAGTTGGTAATTGAATGACTCAAGTGTATGAACATGGGTTAGCGGTTGTAAGTAGATACTTATGTAAATTTATGGCTGTGTTAAAAATACTTAGCCAATGATACGTCTAAGTTTTTAAAGTTGTCTGGGTTTAGGTTTCGGATCTTAAGATTGGTGTTACAAGTATTGTTTTATTTGGACATTATATTTGTACATTACATACACTGGTAGGTATTCTGGTATTGTTTTTTATAAATTGCATAATCAAAATATTGAAATAGGTCCAATCATTATTATATGCCTTTAACACTAATGTATTCTTTGACTGAGTTATTCTGTTTAACTTTAGACTAGACATACCTACAGTCAGAAAAAAAAAATCGACGTATTCGGTCCTAGCATATTTCTAGTCTGAAGAAGTATTTTCCTTAGCATTATACTTATTTATAGCTCTTATACGAACCACCCACCATTCTACAAAGACAAAGCAAATTATACAACGGCCAATCCATTCTCGTTTACCAAACAAAAATCATCACCCTCCCATCACCGTCTAATTATAATCTCAACGCTTCGTTTTTTGTCGCCGAATGGGGGCCTTTATCTTTGATTAATTGCTGCACTGATTCCCCCCGTCCCATCACGCTTGTTTCATTCACAAATCCGGGCTAACCCTTGAGGGACCGCGTCACTTGTGAGACAAATAAAAAAAAAAACAAAAACCAAAAAAAACTGTCAGATCTTCTTGTGAGGGCTAATTAAGATATGTATCCGATAATACCCGGCGCATTGTCTTGACTTTTATGTCTCGTCGTCGGTTCTGGAGATTTGGCTTTAAATGGATGTCTATATAGGCGGTCGATGTATAAAATGGCCGCTAGTTTGTAACGAAGGCTAGATAGTTACGAACGACGTGATTGGATGGCCATTCAGTGTGGGAATCGTATTGGGATCTGACACTTTTTTTGTGACAGTGTCTTATCTTCACTATAAGAACGGACAATATAGTTTATATTGGACCAGGTGATGGTTAACGGGAGTCAAAGTGATGGGTTATTTATCTTTAGGTAGTTTATATTAGCAGGTATTGGAGAAGCTCTCTTAAAAGTATTTTCATCTTGGCAAAATGTAGAGTACTTTAGGTGAATAGACTAGAAAGAAGGCAGATAAAAATTATATGCCTCTTTGAAAAACTGTACAATATAAATAAATTATACGAGTACATATGTAACATCAGTTTAGCTAAGGCCGATTTTCTTGACCGTTTCTGGATTAAGTACATATCATTGAATTAGGAACCAGCCGAGAGTCCACTCTCCATGCAAACTGAAAATAGAATTTTCGAGAGAGGAGGTTTTAATCTCGGTTCAGAAAGCAAATGGTGGATGCGGCTCTTAAAATCTGTAACTGATTTGAGTATTTTATGATGCTCCGTAAACAATTACTAATACTTTACTTTATTATCAAATAAACTTTAATCGCCATCAAACTCTACATCGGCCTTCAACTGAACGAAAATTCGCGAAACGTCAATATGGGCCCTTTGCGCGCATAAATTACCTACCTTCTCAGTAAAGCACTGTAATATAAGGCTATAACCACACCGATCGACGCACAGCCGAGTGCGCGGCCCGCGACGCTCCATGACATGTCTTTAAAGGTACTACCCTTTATCATAAGGCATATTACAAAAGCAAGCCGACATATAATAGGCCGGAATGCGCCATCGAACAGTGGTGGCTAACATTTACTCAACAATAACAATTTGAAAGTGAGCTTTATTGTCTTATGTTCAAGACTCAATGACAGCTCACGATAAATGTGAAAATGTAGAGTTCGCTTTGTCACAAAATGTACAGAGACGGCGTATGTACGGCCATTCGTCTTGCCCAATGCAACTACATGGAGGTAACAATACGGGAATATGAAGTTATAGTTTTGGGAAGCGTGTCGTCGCAGAGTGAACACGTATTGTTTTTTTTTTGTTATTTAAGCTCGTGAAGAATAACCTTTACATGGAATACAATGACGGAGTCCAACATTTTCAACTAGTTGTAGGCACTGAGGTATTTGACTGTGCCTTGTAATTATCTCTGCTGCATTATATAGCTGTACTTTAAGGAATAGTCGCTTTGAGAGATGTATAATTGAGTAATCGACTCATATAATCAAAATAAGTTTAAAGATTCTAGTCGCCCCAGAAGGACATATTATAAGGTGGCGTGAAAAGTACTCGAAACCGGAGGTCATGTATGAAAAGATGTATGAATGTAGATGAAGCGAAAGGGGTATGTCAGCTCAACTGACAATTGGAGATCTGTAGTCTCTGCCTACCCCTCTGTTCACAGGCGTGAAGTTAGTATGTATGTGTATGACAACGTTTTTATTGGTAGGGGGTATATCTTTAAAATTAGTACCTAAAAAGGAAGTTAAATGATCTCGATGAACATGTGTACCGTGCACTTGGCTAAAAAGGGCATTTACTTAGCAAGTGCCTCTGCCTGTCTACTTTTGGGATTGAAAAAGGCGTGAAGTCTGACTCGATGTAAAACGTGAATTTTCAGCCATGAACTTAGTTTCTTTACAGGGTCGTCGTAAAACGAACTTCTGCTTTGAATAGATAAGTAAATAACATTATTCGATCCGTGGTACCCGATATAAACCTTGAATACATTCAAACAATCTTTAGAAAAAAAAATCCTATGTTAATTAATGAGACTTATTAAGATAGATAGAATACATTATAAGTGGCAGAACGAAGCCGAAACTAAAATCACAACCACTTCGGGTACTAAATGTCATGTAATCTACGCTGGTAATTCACGTTAGGCCATGCGCGTGCGCATGTCGTTGCCGTTGCATCAGTGGACGCATTAGATTTAGTACATCGGTACTTCTAATATATACAGTGGGATTGTGATTATGAGCTTGCGTTGTATTTTAGTTGGTTAACGCGTGCGGTTTACTATGAAATTGCATCATTATAGTAGGAGAGCCCAAGAGAGTATTTAGTCAGGTAAACCAGAAAAGCATGTTTTTTTAATTTATACTCGTTTTCTTTTCTCGAAATCGTTCATAAATTACATAAACACTTTTCATAGTGCAATAGGACTGCTTTAAAAAGTACACAAAAACGTGATAAGCGAGCGAGAGAATTTAATTGAAAACGCACTTGATAGTGACTTAATTAGAGAATCTTAAAGAATTCCGTCACTGTCATATTTACTTTACTTGAAATACGCTTGAATTTTACTATCCTTAGTAAAACATAATAATACATACTCTTCACGCTTTATTCCCAAAGCGGGGTAAACAGGCACTTGCTAAGCAAATACCCGCTGTTCAACAACAGTATTTCTAAAAAAGTCTCAAAGACATCAGTATTTCAGGCTATTTCTAAAAAGAAAAGAAGAAAAAATAAAATAAAAACAAAAATGGACGGCTAATTATAGGTAAACACCACACGCTTAACTTAAAATATCACTGGGTACCCACTTAAATAACTAGAAAAGAAAATGTTACATAAATATTAAAACACTATCTACTCAAGTTCTGACATAAACACTTTATTTTTAAAAACGAGGGCTGAATCGTGGTTTATGTCTACGTGGCTTGCATATTCTGGGTATAGAAGAGTTGGTGCCATGGACCGTTCGGCGGAGAGGTGGAGCTAGGGGAGTGCTAGCGTGGCGTGGCTTTTTCCAAGGTACTCGATAGTTTATATTCTTTAAAAGTTGGACACCAGAGGCATAAGACACATCCGAAGTTATGCTTCTGACGTCGAGAAAGTCAACTAGTTAGTCAACGTTTTAACTGTTTATGAGTACAACGGTTAGTAACTACACATATGTTAGCACTCGCAGACGCCTCACGATTTCATCCGCCTAGTTTTAGTTTATGAGCCAATCTGTAGTACAATTCTCGTATTTTCGTCGATACTAAAAAAATCTCAACTTAGTCCAAACTCTCTTGTTAATATCGTTCTCGTGTTACTATCGAATTTCAATAGTACGTAAAACGACTCGGAATCGTCAGAGCGTATTCTCGTAAACAAACAAACTAAAATTACTCTTCTCAAACAAACGGTATTCTGGTAATTTTTGAACTCGACTAAACTAGAGCGTAAACTAAACCAAAACGTAATCGTGATCGAGCAAAAATACGAGAATTGCACTTATTTACTACTTTTTTTGTAGGAACTTTTTGATCATACTTAAAGCCTGATTTTAGCTTACTGGATCGCCTACTATTAAATGTACTAGTAATAGGTTGAAGTGAGTTCAACTGTGTAGCTTCTTAAGATACGAACTCGCGTTAAGTATTGTGAAATATCATCAGCCAACTGCAAAGCTGCGTGTTGTGTTACAAACGTGTAATTTAGAGTCGTGATCTTAGAATTGATGACTTGATAGTGAGTGTCTGCCTATTCAGAAGCAGGTTGTATTTGTAGAATAGTGTAGTGAACGCCCCGCGATTTCATCCGCGTACTAGTTCGTAATGTTTCAGCTCTTCGCTAGTTAGTTAAAGTCGGTTAGGGGTTGAAAAAAAAAATATATTATGTGTTCTTTAATCTCTATTAAAAATACTACCACCAATTTTTTGAATTTAACTTTTATTTTTTTTCTCATAAATACTTCTAACTTTTATAAATATAAGTACAGCTGTTTCGGAGGAATTTGGTAAACAAACTATTAACTATACTAACCACGCGGTTTTACTCACGTATTCTCAGTATCGCGTGGAATAGACAATGTCTCAAAAATCTGTCAAATACATATCTACATAGTTATAGCTCATAACTAATGCACTATATCAGAGGCGGGAATCGAACCCGCAACTGTCCTAGTAATTGTAGAGGTAGATGCCATGCCTATTAGTATATCCCAGTCATCTATAATAAAATTGTAAATTCAATGTACATCGAATTTGTACCCCAAACTGTCAAAATTGCTGTCACCCAGTCTGCGTATACTGTACCTACTTGAATATAGATAACAGATAATAATTTTGTGTTAACAAGCAATTTACCTACACGATAACAACCGAGTAGGTGTTCCTTACAACTCACTGTTCTGTTGAAATAATGTTTCTTGGGTACGAAATAGAAGTTACAGACAGACAGTCGTTTTATGAACAGTTTTAAAGTATGAAAGAGGTCCATTATCAATATGTTTAGTCACTCAAAATATTAAATTATCTTGTGGTAGAATTTTTTGCCAAACCGATAACTCTGGGAAATAAAAACGTGTTTCGTGAAAACGAAATAACAAGTAACAGAAGCAAAGGTTGCAAGCATATTTTATTTGACATCTACTACACTCGTGAGCAAAATTTCTGGGATACGTCTTATTCTCTGTATACAACTCACCTAAATATCTCGTAATCTGTGTAAAGGAGCTTTTTGAAGACAATAAAATAGAAAGTCATGAAGTATTGTATTTAACGTTGCTACTTTGTTTTTTTTGTTTTAAAAATCTTTATTACATAATTTTAGAAATGGCGGACTTAATGCTATTGCATTTTCTACCAGTCAATCCAAGTTGTGGTAACTAAAGCTAAGATATAAAACGTTGTATAATAATTAATACTTACAATAATTACAATCAATGAATACTTTCAAAATCTTTTGAAGATTTTTGCTCTTGAGTAGGTATAGTTTAGAATATACTTGACAGTCCTTCTTCGGTAACATACTATATGAGCGAGGTAGAACTATAAAACAGTGTAGATCAATGCAATAAAAAGAATAAATAGAAGCGAAAGATGATGGCAAAATAAAAAATAAATAAAAAATATGTTTTAATCTTTGACTACTTATACGAACTACAAAAATATATTTACCAAAGCAACATCTAGCTTAGGTATCGTTTAACTATCAAAGTACGGACCCAATTTAACTTTTTACAACTCGATACTATGTGCAGAGCAACTCTTCATGCAATAAAATATCGACTCTACATTACAATGTTTAAGGTTCGAAATTCTCTACATCGGCGTTGCGCCGAGCCGAGATTCTTTCCCACGGAGTATAGCCGGAGGCACAGTCAAGGGAGACTGAAACACGACCGACAGAACACTGGATTAGTGATCAGTTGATCACTGAAATCTTGTGAAAGCCGCGCAATGGACGCCACAGACGGGCCAGAAAATTGTTCCGAGAAATTAGTTTTAGTATTCATTTATTTATTGCTATACTTGTTGACTAGGCAAATGTTTTGATTTACCAGTATACACAGTAATGCTACTAGCTGCAATATACTATGTATATAATAATGTTATTAACAGTGCATATACATGAATTATTCATAGAAGAGAATATACTTTATTTGCCTGAAATGTAGTAAATATGATGGTATCATTAAAATAAGTTTCCTTAACATTTCGCCTATATTAGCATGCAAAAAAATTATCACCTATTTCTAGAATAGGTACAATATTATCAATAATTAATTATTCATTCAATTTTATAATTATTTATTTTAGGTACAATGATCATACAACGTTCTAGAATCTAAAAAATCGATAATTGTGTAAAAAACAGTGTTTTGTGAGGATATCGTTTAATTTCTTTTTGAATTTCGATATGGGCTCTACATGTAAATTTTCCTCAAAAATCACTCTATCTATTAAAGAATAGCTTATCAAAATCCTTCGCGTAGTTTTAAAGATCTAAGCATACATAGGGACAGACAGCGGGAGGTGACTTTATTTTATATCTTAATCCTAAGACATAACCCGGTTAGGGCGTTGCAACAATAATAGAACTGAAATAAATCATAAAATATTTCTTTAACATGTCTATAAATACATTTAATTACTCCAAATAATATGGAGTGAACCATGATTAGAAACGTCAAAGGGAAGGAATGCCTAGCTTAGTTGTATTGAGGTTTATTGTTTTCCATAAATCCGCTACGCAACCCGCCTGCCAAGCGTGGCGATTACTAGCATTTCACACCAAATGACGGATCTCATTGGGGGAGGCCCTCGTCCAGCAGTGGACGTTATGTGGCTGATGATGATAAATCCGCTTAGTGAGTAGAAGCAGTAGTTTCGGACAAGGAAGATTTAATTTTTTTAATGTTACGAGTAATACAGTTTGAATTCATTACAAAGCATATTGAAGACTATGTATGGTATGACTTTAAAAGGTTTAATTGTAGGTTTGCGCGCGCAGTGTACACGTGTGTTTAGCTAAGGTATAATTTCCTCTACGTATTTGGATGTGTTTAGTTATCTATTTATAAGGTTGCTTTAAATGGATCGGGTAGGTATTCGCACCATGGATATTATAATTTTAAGAGTTTTTGATTCCTGTTACAGTTCAGCTTCTAGAAACTATACTAAACTACATAACGTTACTAAGAAGCTTGTAGTCAGAAGTGGCAAATTTTTTTAAGCCTTTTTGTTTCACAACCGCCATTTTTGTTCTAGAAATGGTGCCATTTGGAAAGTTTATTAATTCACGCCCGTTTTACCCCTAAGACAGCATAGAAATAAATATATATAATAACTTCCAGTGAGATGAAATATTTCGCGACATAGTACGTCCTTCCTGCAAACCGTGGTTTGCCTTCTGTAAATCAAACAAGAAATTATAATGTGAGAGTTAGACAAGATATTTACTTGTACTTTCTCTAATATAATGAGATAGTAGACTTTAGTTAAGTTAATGTTATATTGTATTGCTAAGTGTTTATATTGTTGATGTGCCTGTATACATAAATAAATAGATAGTACAAGAATTAAGGCTATGACTATATAACTATTTTAATGCTATTCACAAAGTTTATAAGAAATCCTTATTATTTGTCTAGTTAACATGTCTAGCCCTTAGTAGGTAATAACAGAAGTTGTACATTGTAATTCTTTTTTCTTTTCCACACGACTAATAAAAGTTAAGTCATAGAAAAGGACAAAAACAAACACTAAGTGACATAACTTTTGATGTTGCTTACGTCTACTATAAGGTTTACAAAAAAAAGTAACACCTTACGCATTACACCTGTACCTACATCTTCATTCGCGTTCAACTCCTCATAAAATCAAGTACAGTAGCAAGCTTAACACATTTTAACGGGACCATTGCGAGCTGAGCTACACTACCTAACCAATCACAAGTGACTGCAGCTCAATGTATACTGGAAACGGTTCAAGTGTTCGGTCATACACTGTACGGGAGCTGTGGCGACGCCACGGGGCGTCCGCGAAGTGAGAATTAACTGCGCATGCGCGATCAGGGGGCCAAGTCTGCAACACTCTTGTAGTTGCATCGCTGTGGCGTCACAGCTGATACACGGTGTTCATCGCTGTTTCACTATGAAGCACAAGTGGTACGTGAGTACCGAGAGCAGCATTGTACATCGCTGTTTTACTAAGCAGTACAAGTGCCATGAGAGTACCGAATCCAGCACTGTTCATTGCTGTTTTGGTAAAGTCATTGGCTACAAATTGCTACCGCATATATCAAAATTTTGAAACCTCTCTACTTAGATATACACACACATCAAAAGTGCCTAGGGATCAATTACATTTTAGGAGATTGCACTCAAGAATATTGTTACGTACGTGGGGGGTGGGTACCGATAGAAAAATGACACTGTTACGAAAATCAAGAATTACACTTTATTCCGGCACTGTAATTACACAAACTAATTACAATCGTTACACTAAAACCGCTAATAAACACTTTTACAATCACACAATCACTTGTTATCACTCTTTAGTTTTCTCTCTTGATGTTCACTATATCGCTGTTTAGTTGAAAACTGTCCCGCCGACTCGATCGTCGCTCTTTATATACCACGGTACACAATCCAGAACATTCGAGTAGGTTCAGGTACATTCTCGAGTCGACTTCTAATAATAATAATTAAATACCTAACCGTCGCGTCGGCCCGCTCGCGTGTTTATACCTACTCCAACAGTAGGTAAGTAGATTTATACCTACTTGTGAGTCGCGTCGACGGCTCGCGTGTTTATACCTACACCCAACAGTAGGTAAGTAGGTTTATACCTACTTGTGGTGAGGTAGGTAAGTACTTGTGTACTTCTGGCTTCCGAAATATACCACACTTTTCTCGATCTTTCGAGATCCTTCTACTACATTCTGACGCATATAGGCACTGTGTAGTGGTTTGTACGCGTCGACTTGGATACTGGAATGTTCTTTAGGCCTCTCGAATGTTCGACGTACCTCAACGGCATTCTAGCCGTTGTTTCTCGACCCCGGGGCGTAACACTACCCCCTTCTAAAACGTGCTCGTCTCGAGCATGATTATCTCCATAGTATCGGGCCAGCCGGTCGATGTGCACAACCTTGCATGGCCTGCGGTGATTTCTCTGTATGCGATATGTCACATCGTTGATCTTGGTCACCACCTTATATGGGCCCTCCCAACGATGACGTAGCGAGTCACGCAACCACACTAGGGAACCCTCCTCGAACTGCGATTTATCAACTCTCCAGTCATGTCGCTTCCTCGTCGTGCTGCTGTTCCATAGTCCATTATAACGAACGCCACTGCGTATCTCTTCCAGCCCTTTGCATTTATCTCCAACGGTATCCGTAACGGGACGCTTGTTTACCAAGTCCTCCGACATCCGTGGCTTCCTCCCAAGGTTTGCGCTATCGGCGCTTCCATGAGTCTTCTTCCTCTTTGGACAACTGGACCGCAAGTGCCCGCGTTCACCACACTGATAACAACGCGGTACATACTCGCGGTCACGGAAAGGCACTTCACTCGCACAAACCTTTTTCACTGAAAGTGGCTTAGAGTCACGACGTACGGCCTCCACCTCCAATGCATGAGCTACTGCATCCTTCAAACTTCCATGATGCCCCAATCGAACAGCAGCTCTTACTTCCATATCACGAATACAATCGATGAAAGCTTGAAGTAGCATGCTGTCTACCATAGAGGCGGATGCCGACTGGTACGCCTTTCTCACCAATTTCTCTATGTCCAAGGCCCACTTCTGCAGAGACTCGTTCTGGCCCTGGCTGCGGTCCTTCAGTTGTGCTCTGAATACGTACTCCAAATGTCTGTCTCCGTAACGAGTCTCCAGCGCTTCAAGTAGGCGGTCATATGTCCTCTCATCACCCAATACTTCCAGTACGGTGAGAGCTTCGTCTCGTAGAGCTAATATGAGTGCTGTCTTCGCCTGCTCTTTACTCCATCCATTGGCCTGACAGACTGACTCGAACTGCAGCTTGTACGCATTCCACGAGGAAGTACCGTCAAACGGAGGTACCTTGAAGTTCCCACACACCGGTACAGAGCCCTCAGACCTGCTGCTGATCCCGGCAGCCACCCTGACTTCCAGTTTCCTGATCTCATTCTTCATGATCTGCAGATGAGTTTCGTGTTCCTCCAATTGCTCCTTGACGTTCTTTACACGGTTCTCGAACTTTTCGTTCATATCGAATAGTCTCCCTTTTAATTCCTTAATCTCAGTTTTCCACTCTGCAATGGCTTCACGCACTTCACAGAGCAAGCGTGATTGTTCTTCCTGGATTTTCTGCTGTCTCTCTTGGGCTTCCCGGGCTTCCTGCTGGGCCTTAGCTTGCCTCTCCTCGGCTTCCCGCTGGGCCTTAGCTTGTCTCTCCTCGGCTTCCCGCTGGGCCTTAGCCTGTCTCTCCTCGGCTTCCCGCTGACTGATACACAGCTTCATGTACTGCTCCTCCTGTATTTTAGCCTGCCTCGCCTGGGCTCGGGACTGTTCCTTTAATAAAATCAGGATAGTGTTGAGGTCAATCTCGGCCTTCGGTCTTGGTGAAGATGCCGGTGCAGTGACAGTAGATGGACCAGCCACGGCTGCCGTAGAGCCCTCCGCTGCACGTTGGCTCCGGGTCCGGACGCCCTCCGGTTCTTGATCTCGTGGAGTGATCGGCATTTTCTATCCCACTTCTGACACCAAATGTTACGTACGTGGGGGGGTGGGTACCGATAGAAAAATGACACTGTTACGAAAATCAAGAATTACACTTTATTCCGGCACTGTAATTACACAAACTAATTACAATCGTTAAACTAAAACCGCTAATAAACCCTTTCACAATCACACAATCACTTGTTAACTCTCTTTAATTTTCTCTCTTGATGTTCACTGTATCGCTGTTTAGTTGAAACTGTCCCGCCGACTCGATGGTCGCTCTTTATATACCAACGGTACACAATCCAGAACATTCGAGTAGGTTCAGGTACATTCTCGAGTCGACTTCAAATAATAATAATTAAATACCTAACCGTCGCGTCGGCCCGCTCGCGTGTTTATACCTACTCCAACAGTAGGTAAGTAGATTTATACCTACCTGTGAGTCGCGTCGACGGCTCGCGTGTTTATACCTACACCCAACAGTAGGTAAGTAGGTTTATACCTACTTGTGGTGAGGTAAGGTAAGTACTTGTGTACTTGTGGCTTCCAAAATATACCACACTTTTCTCGATCTTTCGAGATCCTTCTACTACATTCTGACGCATATAGGCACTGTGTAGTGGTATGTATGCGTCGCCTTGGATACTGGAATGTTCTTTAGGACTCTCGAATGTTCGACGTACCTCTACGGCATTCTAGCCGTTGTTT
>SJJU01012439.1:0-11541 GCA_012932125.1 Conopomorpha cramerella
TAGCTTTCCAACAGTGAAAGAATGTTTCAAATCTGTCCAGTAGTTTCGGAGCCTATTCAATTCAAACAAAAAATAAAACCTTTCCTCATTATAAGATTGGTATAGATTAAGCCTTAATTGGATAACAAGCATGCCTCACATAATAAGACATAGTTCATAGTAGACATCCTCAGTTCTAGGTAATGTGTAAGTATAATTTAGTGTTACTAAACCTAAATGGCGTAAACATTTCGTTTGTATACCCATATACACTTAAATGAACGGCGTTTACGTAACATCATTGTTTGTTCACTTTTAGCCGGCCATTATCAAGGTAAACTGTTAACCATCCTGAAACGCAATTGCAAAACATACTTCGAGTATCTAAGTATATTTATGTGAGGAACATGACTGGCTATTTAAATGGCGCTGATTATTTAAACATTTTAAAATAAGCTGCCTGGTTTGAAACATCACGTTAACTGAATAGTAAAAAAAACTCTACCACTCGAGAACTTTCTTTACCAATTTCTATAATATTTTTTGTTGTTGTCCTTATTAGGTTCCACTTAAAGAATTCAAATTCAAATTCAACGAAGGTTCTTATGAAAAAAAAATATTACAATATTGCACGGGAAATGATACTAAAATAATAGAATTAAGAATAAAATTAATATTCGTAGTTAAGAGAACGTCTAAGTTAGATCTTTTTTTAATGAAACGCGCACTGACAATATAACTCAATATTGTTCACATGGTATATAGACACGAATATAATCAAAGACAAGCTCGAGCTTTCCTTTGTTATTTTACTCGATTATTTTATTGTTATTTTACTTGCAAATTAAAATTAATTTCGACATAAGTTTCTTTACCAGGTAACCATGCGAAATTATATTAAATGGGGAATTTTCAGGACCCTTGTTTCTTTTGGTTATGATAGATGGCGCTAGCTGTATTAAGAGGATAAAATGTCAACGAAATTATAGAGGTCAAGCAGTCAGTATTGAAGGTGACCGAAAAATGTTTTTATTGTTCGTTTACATGTCATAAAAGTGTCCGAAGTTAGAATAACTTATCTATATATATATATAAAAATGAATTGATGTTCGTTAGTCTCGCTAAAACTCGAAAACCGCTGGACCGATTTGGCTAATGTTGGTCTTGAATGACACGTGGAAGTCCAGGGAAGGTTTAAAAGGTATATTTCTTTCAATACACGGGGTACAAAAGCGACTTCTTATGGCAAAACATATAATAAAAACATACTAAAATATACCTGACAGAACTCATCCTGGACACCTACTGGCAGACATCTACAATACCTACACATCTAGATAAATTGATTGAGAATTACCCATTACTGAGAACAATAGAGGACAAAAATAAATTCTGTTAAATGATGAAACTGTGTCTTCTGAAAAATGTGTCTTCTCCTTTTCGGGTCGATGCGAAGGCGTGTTAGCCCACATTTATTTTTTAAATTAACCTGAATCGACCGCAATGAAGGATGTAAAGTGACATTGGAAAGCACAGCGGTAACATTGTGTGCGCGGATAATTTCCTCGTTTATGGTTTTTTTTTAATTTATTGGGGATTTCCGATCTCTTACCCTAGAGTTTTTACCCTAGGGTGAATACTGGGAAACGTATGTCCGAGAATTTACCCTAAGCTGGGTAATTAATAGAAATCTTGATCTATACTCACTTTCTATTAATCACCCTGATAATATACAGTTACACT
The DNA here is from genome assembly GCA_012932125.1 of Conopomorpha cramerella. NCBI lineage: Eukaryota > Metazoa > Arthropoda > Insecta > Lepidoptera > Gracillariidae > Conopomorpha > Conopomorpha cramerella. The sequence continues at coordinate 1,723 of SJJU01012439.1, forward strand.
TGAGAGCGAGTTACGCAGTTTTCACCCCAGGAGGGTGAAAACTCTAGGGTAAGATATCGGAGATGCCCAATTTATTCACAAAATTACACATTAGGTATTACATAAAATAAAATTCCGCCTGCAGAACAGTTTGTTGGCAGATAAAAGGCTAGTTTAAAATTAACACAATATGTAACTCACTGTTGAGCCGCGCGCATCAGTATTTAAACAAACAACCAATTATTATTGCGGGTAAGTAATTACGAAGCTAGGTATACAATAATTACAAAGTTGATTTTGTTTTACGATAGATAGATAGGTTATTACAATATCTTACGGACATAATTCCAGAAAATGCTTTTTAAGTAGACATTTTAGAGTTTGTTTGGAATCAGCATTATTTATAGACAATGACAATTCGTTATATAATACGTTTTTAGTTGGAAAGTTAACACCTGATATAGACATAACAGCCAGTCACAGCGCGTATTTGCTCTATGTCGTGTCCTTGTTGACGCGCCTGCATTTTGCTACATTAGGGGGGCTGAAGACACTGGATAAAAAATTTAAACGTTTTAAGTGTAAGTGATTCTTTTAATAAGTTGTAGTGCTTTAAAATACTTGAACAGATTAACAAACGTTCTAGGTAGTTTTTTTTACGATTTCCGATGATTATTCTCGCTCCCTCTAGGATCATTATCAGTTCCCGATTACCTTGTCATGAGACCAGATCGTTCAGGTATTACAAACATAACAAAGTATCCATAAATGCGCCTCCCGCGGAATTTTGATGTCATATGATGGGATGTAAAAATGTAAGGCGGAAAATTTTTTGAATTAAGTTTAAAATCGCGTTGTTTACCAAATATCTTTGGTATTTTAGCCAATTATCTGATTCCAAAATTTGTGAGCGAGAGCGGTAGACCCCAGCGATAGCTCAACTAAGGTCTAGAAAACCTTAGTTGAGATTTAATTCACGCATTGCCCAATAGGTGTAAAAATAAGTACTTTACTTATTATTCACACGTGCAGAGAGTGATAAGGTGTACAATTTAGCAATAACATATTGTAAATAACAATTACAGCTACAAGCTGAATAGTAGGTAGGTACTATAATATAAAGATACAACAATCAATGTTTAGGTTCACGTTGAATGAATGTTCATCAAAGAGCCTAGGTACATGAGATTATAACCTGATTGTACACTTTATCAACAGTAATCAACACAGCAACAATAATAAAAAAATAATAACATTCTTTAATCTGGTTGAGATTATAATTTTGGCTCAGCTTTAGGTGTGTTTTGCACGTTGTAATGAACTCACCGCGGTTTTATCTGTGTTTTTTTTGCATGTTAAAATTGTGAAAAAACATTATACCTACCTTACCGAAATCAATAGTATAAAAGTAGAAACTGAATATCAAAGCACAGCTCACACTTAGCTTAACGTAGAAACTTGAAAATTTGTACATCCCGGAAAGGAAAGGAATTGGGAAAATTGCCACATGAACGAATGAAAAATAAATTATTATTATAGGTAGGTACAATGTGAATATTTGTTTAATGTACCTTGACTTTATATTTCGTAGGTATAATTGTAGTCCCCCTCTATGGGGAACCCATAAACCCATAGCCTTGTCGTGGCGAGGGGGCTTAGTACCCGGGTAGGGGCACCCGGTGAAGCTAAGAGGAACCCATTGGGCCGGTCTTTTGGGAGACTGGCCGGCCCGAGAGGGACCGCTGTCCCGGGGTCGCTTTCGAGCCCGCAGACAAGCGGTCAGGTTGTGTCCTATGACGCTGAAGGCCGCGGAGGGAGAGTACAGTCGGCATTCCGATCGCCGCTGTCGTAATCCTATCCTCCGCGCCTTTGCCGTGCCGCCACCGCTAGATGGCGGCGTGGAGGGGCTGCAGGGGAAGAGGAGTGTCAGTATTGCGGTGAGCTGCGCTCCCATCCTCTGCGGCCGGAGGAAGGGAAGATGTCGGACCCCATGAGAACTGGGGTCCGACGCCGGTGGGGCGGTGGGGTTGTAACCGCCTTGCCGCCAGCTCTGTAGGTCCGGGAGTATTGAAAAGAATAGGATTACGGTATCCTCTGCCTGGCGTATAAGAAGTCCATGTGGTCGTGGGTGTCGGAGTGGGGTTCACGGCACTTGCTTGGACAGCCCCGAGAAGGGCCACGGTTACACTATGGCCTGGTAACCGCCTCCGGCGAAGGAGGTCGTTGGGTAGACACACCACCGTCTACCCCGAGCCGAAGTCCAACTGACCGATCGCTTGTGCTGGTCCTGACGCAATTCCTTCGGATACTGCCGGGACCCGCCCTGCTTTCGACACGGAGGTAATTGTAAGTGTTTAGTCGGTAAGAGTCCGACACTACCCGTTCCGCTGTCCTCATGACGGCGGGGTGCCGATGAGGATTCCCCCACGTAAAAAAAAGGTATAATTGTAGTAAGCTCTATTCATTCCCGTGCCCTGGTCAGCTACCAAATCCGGCTACGAAATGGTACTAAGTCGTATTCAATTCATTCTAAGGCTGATGAATACGTCAGCCTATATTTATAATTGCACGCAACGAACAGGACGACCACACTTCTACTTCACGCCTTTGGAGTTCTCCCTTCGAACAGGGCAGCGTTAAAAAACTTTTGGAGCTCCTTCAAAATCGGTTTACCTCCAGCCTTCAACAGTTCTGTTATAACGCCATCCTCTTCTGGAGCTTTTCCGTTTTTGAGCTGTCTAAGAGCGATCCCATTTGTTCTTTTTTATATGTATTTAAAATTAAAAAAATATATTTGAGTATGTATATTTCGTTGTCTGAATACCGTAACACAAGTGCTTTAGCTACTTAACATGAGATGAAGGCAATGAGTGTGTCGTGAATTGTTTATTTATTTATTTATATACAGTTCATACATAAAAAATCGAATTTCTCTAATGTAACTAATATGACTTAGCGACTATTATGACTTATATAACTATACTGTTGGGAGTCCTCGAGTGCAGACCGCGTAACCCGCTCGCCACACTTAGTGTAGGAGGACACCCTCAGGCAAGGTGGACTCATGCTGGATGCGAGAAGCCGAAAACAGATCGCAGTGGCGTGCAATTGAAGAGGCCTATATCCAGCAGTGGACAAGTATGGGCTGATGATGATAAATAAAACGCCCAGACACATCCAACAAGTACTTAAAAGCTCATCACCTAAGTACCTGTCAGAGATGGGAATCGAACACACGACTCTACGGAATAGAGGCAGACATGCTGACCATTACACCAACGGGCACGTCAATAGTATATACTATTTATTGCACATATTACAAATGTGAAACTGACAATGGTTACATTGATTTTTGTTTCCAATTCCCATGACACTTTGTTTTAGGATGTGTGAAAGCAGCAATAGGAAGAGACTCACCAGTTCGTTGCAGTCTTCTCCAGCACTGTCTCTGTCTGCAAACATCTTCCTGTGAACCTTCTTGAACTCGTCGATCAGAGCGTCGTGCTGTCTTCGCTTGTCGCTGTTCGGGGGCTGCGGCGCTGCTGGCTTCGGATTCGGATTCGGTGCAGAGTTTTTCTTGTTCTATTTAAAACAACAAAGGGTACGCTGAAATTTGTCCTATCTCTAATTCAATATACATCGTATCAAACAAAGTCGCTTATTAGCAAGTAGACGCGCACGTCTCCAGAGAATGGTCCGTACGCCGAGAGGTAGGTAGGGGTTGGGTGGTGGTGGAGTTATCCCTGAATACAGTAAAAACAAAAGTCGCTTATTAAATTTATTAGTTGCGTCTTTAAACTTACGCAACCGATTTTGATGCGGTATTTTTATAGATAAATAGAAGATGATGGTTTATGTGTATAATACATGCAGAAGAAAGTTGAGGATCGATCCATTTAGAATGTTTATTTAGTTTCAGCGACATTAAATAAATCATATTTGAACAAAGCCGGGTAGATTGGTAATACCAGATAAAATATAGTGTGGAAAAAAAGCAAAGCAATTTCCTGAATGGACGTATTTGGGGTATTAACGAATCTGCTCGGATTAAATCACGGGGCGTACTCTAGTACCAGAACAAACAGTTCAGAAAGAACTATTGCCGTATACTGTAAAATAGGTTTATTAAAAATGACTCAACAATGAAAATGTACCCACCAATTTTCTCCTTTGAATTTCCTCAGCTATGGCATTTGATAAGGAGTTGGTGTTGGCGGCGCCTGTTGCATCTGGGGGCATGTTTCTTGGCGGAGGGGGTTTACTGCACCCGTTACCATTCACATGATGCACTTCTACTACAACTGTTTTCTCATTATCCCCTTTGACTGAGTTAACCTTCTTGTGACTCTGGTTATCGTAATTGCACTGTATAGTTGCGCCTTCTTCAGTCAAATTGATTATAGTCTTATTGGAAGGGATCGATACGAACTCTTTCTTTCTCAGGTTCATTTGGTTCTCGTATGAGTGCGGATTATTTGGTATGCTCGGGCTGTCGTAGTCTGGCTCGATGTCCGAGGGGGCGTCGAAGTTGTGTATGTCGGTGTGCTTCCAGTCAAAGTCCATGCTGCCCCAAGTTCTCCTCTTTAATCGGCTCATGTTTAACCTGTCAACAACAAACAGTAAGAACCGTATTGAAAAATGGTTAAACAGATATATTTATGTTAATATCTATTAGTATAAAATAAAAAAAATAAAAATAAAAAATAAATACACTTCACGCCTTTAATCCCAAAGAGGGGTAGGCAGAGGCACTTGCAAAAGCAAGTACCCACGGTTCACCGAGCGTATTTAACCCAACGTGACAGGGGGTGAGCCCATCGCCGTTATAGGGTTCACACACCTTGTGGTAAAATAAATAGAATTTTTAAAATGCTTATACCGCGTATTTAAGATTTTACAACTTGGGAGTAATTATTGGAGCATCGCTAACCGTATTAGCCGTTTATGTCTAGTCTACAACCTAATTAACCGTGATTTTGATTTTTTTCAAAAACTGTAAAGTGTATTTTCTCGGATAGAAGCCGCGTTATTTAAATAAATAATTGTCGTTAAAGTTAGTAATGTTTTAGTATTTTATAGAAATAAATTCTTTGCTTAGCGTAATCTTAAAAGTTAATTTTTACTAAGTAAACTGACACGCAAAATGTAAAATTTTTCGGCTAGTCGTTGTTGAAGATTGTCTAAGAAGGTTAGTGTTTAGATATATTAACTAGACCCTAGTGGTGATGATACTAGTGTTTCAAGGAGTATATCCAAGTTCCCGATGGACATGGATGAGTGATCGAGTGTTAGGTAGCGCTTTTTAATGATGAACGAGGAATTTTAGAAACCAGTGCTCACACAGTCTAGTCTAAAATTTTCTGCTAAACAATTTATAAAATATATACATACCTACTTTACAAAGACTATTTAACACATATTATAATAAAATTACAGACGCAACTAATATCAACCGATTACAGGTTTTGTCACCGCTGCATTAATTAACGGTGAAAAGCATTATCCATACTTATAATAAATTTGTAGAGAGGTCAATTCTGTACATGAAATATATTTTCAAAATAACTAACCGGGGGTGATAAGTGATCGATACTGATGCCAAAAATGCAATCAGTAATTTTTTGTCTGTCTGTCTGTCGGTCTGTCTGTCTGTTCCTTATAGAAACAAAAACTACTCGACGGATTTTGATATTTGGTGGAACGAAACTTGGTGCAATTATTCTTCATACTCCTGGGCAGGTTATAGTATACTTTTCATTACGCTCCCATCAATAGGAGCAGAGTAGTGAAGGGAGATTTCGGGAAAACGGGAGAAGTTACTCCATTTTTTAAACTTCCGTCGTGTGTACAGCCTTCATGGTTAAAGTTACATAGAAATCATGTATGACGGAAATATTCCATATGAAATTGTCTAATATATATCCCGGAACAGCATATGTCTATCTTTTATGGTTGACTCACAATAACACGTGTAACTCCTGATAGCTTAGCACTTCGGAGCAATCTGATTATATTTGTTTACTCTTACGTTTATCTAAGCATACATAGGGACAGACAGCGGGAGGCGACTTTGTTTTATCTAAATATATAAAAGGAGAAACTGACTGACAGACATATCAATTCATAGCCCAAACAGCTAAACTTAGGCACTTGAAACTTGAACGAACGTAGCTTAGGTACCGTAGAGGTGCACTAAGAAAGGAATTCCTGAAATTCCCGCAGGAACGGGAATTAACGGGAAAATACTTTTGTATGAAAAATCTAAACCGCTCAGGTTAGACGCTTGAAATATAAAATACGCGAATGCAATCGCGGGGCGTCCACTAGTAATGAAATAAAACGACCATGAGCCTACCTAAACGAAATTGGTTTCAAAATAGAGTTTAAAAAAAACAATCTGTCAAACAAAAGAGATGCAGCTAATTAATTAAGAAGTATAGTAAGAAGAAGTATAATAGTTCGTCTCGCACGAGCTCTTTTGTGGTTTTTTTTTAAAGAAAATTCTCCATTCGTCTTGTTCCCTAATGGCGCGCGCACACTGGTCTTAGTTTTCTCTAAACCACAACTAATTTCCCCGCCGATTACCGGCTGCAAACAGTTCAAGTGTAAGTGACCACAAATAGTCATTATTATGCCGTCAAGTGGCATTGATTTTGTGGCGCAACTTCATCAAATAAGGGTCTACAATGAAAGTATTATATTATCAAGGTCAAATTACTATACTTTAAGAGAAGAAAAAAAATCTCACTTATTGTGTGCTTTTAGAACGCCTCAAATATCTACGCAACACTGTAGAATCACGACATTCGTTTCATTTCAAAATATTGTGTTACTAATAATGAGAGCGTTACTTATAATGGTATAATGGTGGTTGGTCGGAAACTTGACTTGCAAGCGGGAGGTCGTGGGTTTGAGTCCGGCTACTGGACGTGTACCAATGGGACTCTTTTTCAGAGCCTATGTACGGAATGCCACGCTCGTACGGTGAAGGACAACATTGTGATAAGTAACGGAGTAAAAGGACCCCGAGCAATTGTTTTAGAAACGTTGTTGGGCTCATCAATAAGAACAACCAATTACTATGGCGACAATGCGGGGAAACGAAAAAATGTTTTGTTCCCGATTTTAGGAATAAAATCATAAAAAAATACCATAACCCTCTTTACAATTTATAACCAAATATGAAAATCAGAATAATCAACAATTCAAAATAATAATGAATAAAACATCAAAATGAGCTGTACTTTGACATCTTAGAAGGAATCACACATGTTACCTGTCACCCTGTATAACAGTAGGAATTAATTGAAGCCAAACCGCCTGCCAAGAGTGGCGATTATTGGCATTTCCCCCCAATTGATCATAAATCTTTGGGGAGGCCCTCGTCCGGCAGTGGACGTCAAGTGGCTGATGAATATCCTCAAACAAAATAAAAAAGTCTCTAATACATAATATATTGGTTGGTGAAGAAAAATTACGTAATAATCAGTCTTTGTCTGGGGTCTATAGTACTTTTTGAAATAAACTTACATACTTTACTCGAGAGAGAAACTGCTCAGAAAGGAAATGCGTTGCAGTTTATTCTCTACATTTTTCATAATAACGAATGAAGAATATCCATACGGGTCTTCGGTTTCAAGTTGCTAGCTTATGCCAGGGAGAAAGCCATCTGATTCATGCAGTCTGAAGGTCTTCAAGTCGCGGGTGAATAGGTACCTTCTGAACAAGTGTGCTCCATCGTAGACCACGTCGCTGCTTAACATCAGGCAGGATGGTGATCAAACGCTTGTTCATAGTGATTAAAAAAAAAATGCTATTCATAACCCTGATCAGTACGGGATTGATGCATTTTATTAACATTACCGTAAATTATTTACCTCTAGCAAATAATTCTGTGTTGAATCTGTAGTAGCAGTATACGAGAGGGAGGAACAAGTATGATAGTTAAAAAAAAATATAAATCCGTACAGTGTGGGTACTGTTGATTGGATGTTTGTGGGTCTGCGACAGGCAGGATTTCTGCCCTGACCCTGATAGCTAAAACTATTGAATGGATCGTCTTATGGTATGGGTAAGCATCCTCACTGCACCCCTCATTAGCGTCATTATCGTCAATTCGTATTTACAATAAGATATAGAGAGAGATAAAGGTATTTAGGATAAAGGTATAAAGGTATTGACAATGACATCGTGACTAAGAAACTTTTAAAATTCCTATGACAATTCGGCCGTATGTTAATCCCATTGACGTGTTGGTAAGAGCGGTGTAGTACACAATAGGGCATACTGAAAGGTTCTGGAATTGGCCAGATACGAAAAAAACGTGAAAAAAATATTTTGAAAAAAGAACTCTTACGGATTATGAAAATTTTCGAATTCCATGACTATCATTTGTTTTTTATTTTTGAGTTGTTTTGAAATTTTGTTGCGGACCATGGAATTAACGCGTGAACATTTTCGGTCTATGATTTTTATGATTTTCGCTGTGGGTTAAATCCACAAGAGAGTTGGCAGAGACTTCAACTAGCGTTTGGTGATGAAGCCCCGTCTCGTAGCTCTGTGTATGCGTGGTTTGCTGAGTTCAGACGTGGACGGAGACACCTCCAGGATGCCATTCGTGAAGGTCGGCCAAAAACAGCGGTTACCGACACTAACATAGACACTGTGAGGCAATTAATTATATGACTGATAAAAAAACTACCTGTTAGCAAATTCGGACTGCATTAGGGATTGGAATAAGTCAAGTTCAAACTATTTTACATGCACGTCTAAACGTAAGGAAGTTATGCAGTCGATGGATACCGCACGATTTGACAAAAGATCAAAAACGTCTACGCATGGATTGGTGCCGTGAAATGATAGCAAATTATGACGGAGGGCAATCATTGGCTGTCTATAATATCGTGACAGGTGACGAAACGTGGGTATACTGTTTTGAACCTGAAAAAAAGCCAATCGGCAGAATGGGTCTTCCCTTTTGATGATTTACCCACAAAAGTCAAGAAAAGTCGAAGCACGGGTAAGAAAATGGTTGCCTCGTTTTTTGGAAAAACAGGCCAAGGCAACGGTAGCACTTGAAGATCAGAGGACAGTAACCGCGGATTGGTATACAAACAAATGTTTGCCCATAGTTCTAGGAAAAGTTCGTGAAAAGTGTCCTCGGAGCGATGTAGTCCTTCACCACGACAACGCGTCCGCGCACTCCGCCCGGCTGACGAATGCGTATGTATTTGAAGAGTGAAAAAGTTCCTAAAATGACGATTCGAGGTTCATGATTTACAAGTCCTGAAGCTGCGGTGAGTGCGTTCCACGAGGCCATTGAAGAGATCTCCAAAGAAGACTGGTCCCACTGTTTTACACAATGGTTTCAGAGAATGAAAAAATGCATTGATTGTGGGGGAATATACTTCGAAAAACAATAAATATGTTTCCAGTTGAATATGTAGTCTCATTTATTAGAATCCAGAAACTTTCAGTATGCCCCACGTATTAGCACTGCAGCCCTATCTTCCTATAGAAATGAAAGGTATTGTGTCTGAACTCACCTGTCAGCCCTGTCGGCGGCTTCTTCAGCGACGCTGGCGAGGCGGCGGCGCAGGGCGGCGGGCGGTGCGAGGGCGGGCGGCGGCGCGGGGGGGCTGCGCTCGCCCGCCGCTGATGACGCCGAGCTGTTGTACCCCGAGCTCTCCGGCGACACCAGCTCCAGCCCGGCACCCTCGCGCACACATAACTCTAGGCGGCTGGATGCTTTCATCACTGATATTGCCTGGAATGTAAAGGGACATATCTAAGTAAACGTCTTTCATTTCATTTCTTCAGATCCAGGTTTAAAATCTCACT
>SJJU01012441.1:0-11118 GCA_012932125.1 Conopomorpha cramerella
TCATTCACTATATTAGACGATAGGAAATCCGTCAATCACAATCATGACTGTGGTAAAACTGAGATCAAAACGTATCGTCTAATGTTTGTCCTACACCCATTTGTTCTATATAAGATGAAGTTATTGAACATTATTCGTCTGTTCGTCCTTTTCTTTCTGTAGTAAAAGAGTGAGAGAGAGAGATATACATGTTATAAAGAGGAAGTGGAACATACCCGAGGACTGAAGGATTATCTTTCGAAATTCATAATTCAATGTTCTAGTTCAAGAAAGTGTGATAAATCTTCACTTTCACTTCCCCAAATAAGTCATTGTGAAAAGTAATGGAGTTTGAGAGTTCTGGGAGGTTGCGTATGTTCCTAGTTTTTTATTTGGTAACATAAGTTTAGAGAAATAAGAACCGAATCAACTTCTAAAATATTCAGACTTCTACTTGAAAAAAATATGAAGATCCACACTATACTGGCGTGTAAAAGGACCCCGAGTAATGGTCTTAGAAACGTTGTTGGGCTCGTCGATATGAACCATGCGGGGAAATGAAAAAAAAAATTATCGTCTTCATACAAAATACACAATTGTTTGCCTCCGGAGATAAAAAAAATAATTTTTGTCCGAATGATAACGTACGTTTATCAGTATATGCCATAAGGAACAAAAAATAAATACACTTCAAGCCTTGCTATGCAAATGCCCACTGTTCATCAAGCGTATTTAACCCAACGTGACAGGGTGTGAGCCCATCGCCGTTATAGGGTTCACACACCTTGTGGTGTGCGGGTTTCATCACTATGCTGTGCTTCACCGCACGAGCGTTGCGTTGCGTACATAGGCTCTGAAAAAGAGTCCCATTGGTACACGTCCAGTAGCCGGACTCGAACCCGCGCGACCTCCCGGTTGCAAGTCAAAGATCGGACCAACTGGACCACAGACGCTCTGGCTGGCGAAAAATAACCTTATACTCTACACTCACACGCCCAAAGGTCCTTTTTGCATTATACCTAGCCTAAAATGACGTTGTCGCAATATTCCTTGACTATTCATTCCTTTTGAAAAAAAAAAAAGAAAACTTTTCCATCCGTCGGCATAATGTGTCAAAGAGAAATTCACTTTGCCTTTGAAATAAACACCTTGGGATTATGCGACGGTGAGCAAGCGTCCCAGATGGTGGGCCGTACGGAATACTTGCGGCCTTACTCTGATATTTTAGGGAAAGTTGCGGTTTGAAGGAAGACGTAGTGACCAAAATTGTAAAGGGCATGCTTCGGTGGTTTGGGCATATGGAGAGAATGGATGAAAGTCGATTGACGAAAGAGATTTATATGGGTGATGTAAGGGCCGGGTGAGTAGAGGTCGCCCCAGAAGGACATATAAAGACCAGATTGGTGATGTCCTGACCGAAGGTGGCGTGAAAAATACTCGAAACCGGAGCTCATGTATGAAAAGATGTATGAATGTAGATGAAGCGAAAGGGGTATGTCAGGACCGTGACAAATGGAGATCTGTAGTGTCTGCCTACCCCTCTGGGAGACAGGCGTGAAATGTATGTATGTATGTAAATAATTTCCTGTGGTAGCTATCTTCAAAGTCTGGTAATTCCTCGCGGTCTCAGGGACAATTTAGGGGTGTTTGAGGGTGTCACGATCCTGGTATCCCTATATCCTGAAGCCCAAACCTGGTGCAGTGAGGCGGTTAGTTTGGCGGGACCGCCCCTTCCTTGTTTCTGGAGACCAGAATCTTCACTTCAACTAGTTGGCTTCGTTTCATCACTATGACGTCATGGGCCTACGTGTGTGGAGTTGCGTAATTTGTGCAATGTAGGGTTTTCCATTATTGTCGGACCTGTAACTCTTTATTTTGTGCACGGATATTGGTTTCGTTGAGTAGGTTACAGTTGGCCCGACATTTCTACGCCATCATGGTCACGGGCCAGAGACTGGTATGGGATACCTAGCCCATCCCAGTCTCGGGTCCGTGAGGCAAGCAAGTGCCCTGACCACCCGGTCAAAGTACTTGCTCACTCTAGGACGCCTGTATCTAGTTTTATTTCCGCTTCCTTTCTAATGCCTTTCCTTTTTTCGATCATATGTATTTATGCATCTTATGATGTCACTCACCTAAGTACCTATTTTAAAGATTTTTTAAGTCACGTAGCAAGGCTACCTTAAACGCCATATACTAGATGAACTACAAAATAATATCACAATTTTTCCATAAAAATAGGTATAATAGGTATATGTACATTCGATGTATTTCTTTGACCAATCTCCAATGAGCCAAGTAGCTGTCAAAAAACTTAAAATAATTCATTGTGTAGTAAATGGTACTTTTTCTTACATCATAGGGAGGTAAAAGCGGGGATCCTCAGCAATTGGGTATGAAGAATATGATGGGAGCGTTTGTGGTGCTGGGTGTCGGCTGCCTCATTGGGCTCTTCATTTCCACGTTCGACATGTTGTGGGGAGTATTCAAGAGATCAGTCAAATATAATGTAAGTTTACGCAAAAAATATTTCATAGGTTAATACATTTTAATTCATTAAGATTAACGTAATTTAGTGGTTTCAATTTGAGTAAATCTGCATTAAAACTGATTTACATTGAATCATTTCCTTGTGTTTCTACAACAAGTACTAAAATTGTAGCCGGCTTGCGACGTGTGCCTCTTAATAGGCATGCTACCTATTGTACGTAAAAAGCAACATGGCAGAAACAAAGACTGAAAAATAGAGTGGCTAAATGGACTTTTTAACCCACTTCAAAAAAGAGAAGGTTCTCAATAATTCGTCAGTATTTTTTATGTTTGTTATCTCAAAACTCTTAAAAGAGGGTGAACCGATTACGATCATTTTTTTTTTGTTTGAAAGTTGGTTCTTCCCGTTTGGCCCCATTTAAATTTGGCTGAGTGTTTTAATATTTTATTGATTGAAGTCGTTCTTTTTTCTAAATTAAAGATTTTTTAAATGGGCGTCTAGAATAATCTTTCGAGCGCGCAGTAACTTCAATAACTCCTGTCTGAGAATATGGTGTAAAAGAAACAAACAATCTAAGAGTAATTATTTCAAATATTCCCCCAGACCCAATTCAAAGACGAGCTAATAGAAGAACTCAAGTTCGCGCTGAAATTCAGCGGCGACGTGAAACCAGTCCGACGGCAGAATCCAGCCAATGAGAGTTCTGAAGCCCTATCTGCAGCCAATCAGGACGAAGCTAAGGATGAGCTAATGTCATTACGATCAGTCCGCTCCAGTGACACAAACAGGACTCACCACTCACACAGTTCAAAACATTCAGCTGGGAGTCAAAGCGTTGCTTTTGCTAGGATGAGGAATTGAAGTGTCATTCTGTACATAAGTATGTCTACTTAGAGGAGGTTTGATAGAAGACATCGCATAGTTGGAACAAAAGGGACCCAATACGAAACATGCCGATTTTGTATTTTAAATTTTGTGTCTTTTATGTTAAGGTTCAATTTCATAAAATAACACATTTTGTTTTGTGTCACTTTTGTTCTAACTGTGCTTACTGTGCTTCTATTACTGAGACCGATAATTGTGGCAATATTCTCATCTTCATTTAACACAAGCCGATTTCGGCTGCGGCGACCTCTGCATGTTCCAACTAAATATATTTAATTTGTTGCTGGGATAAAGTCGGATAGGATTTTTGAACTCAATTTAGACTTCAAAAAACGGTCATAAGGCAGGCAATATTTATAAAATACGTCCGTAAACGAATGCTTGTTGTACTATAACGCGTGTAAAAGGACCCCGAGCAATGGTAACGTAGTTGAAACATAGAAACAATTTTTACTATGCTTTTGTTTCTGCCTCCGGAGATGAAAAATTTGTTAACCCTTAATCAAACAATATCGCCACTTGACCAACACATACTTTGATCCTTATTGAATGTCTTACGTGGGCTTTTGCTTTAGCAAGTGCCTCGGCCTACCCCGCTTTGGGATTAAAGGCGTGAAGTGTATTTATTTTATTTATTTTGAATGTCTTCACTGGAATTATCTAAAGATTCCAGAGGAGTTCTCAGAGAAAAATCACAAAAGGTATGAAAACACTACAGGACACACACATACCTATTTCAACATTAAACAATAATTTAATATTAAAAGCTAGGTTTTATGATAAACATCACCCGGGTTTATGTGATGGAGTCGGTAATTAGAATAACAAACGCCAATAGAGTGCAAAATTCATCAAAAAAAGATCTAACCTTGTCTGATTAAGGGTTAAATCATTTACCCACATATTTGACTTAGTAAAAGTTGTTCACATTTACGAGCCCAACAACGTTTCTAAGACCAGTGCTCGGGATCATTTTACCCGTAGTATTCCTACTTTCTAGTATGTCACTGCAACTACGCGTTTACTTAATACCGTTGACCAATCTATTAAGTTATTCTAATCGAAGATTTTTGTATAAGTACAGTAGGAATTGCACAATGTGTTATATGGTTATTTTACACTTTTTACGTAATTAATATTTTCTTACAAAATAAACACAAACTTGATTTATACTGCTACATTTATTTTATAATACTGTTCCCAGTTATACAACCTTACGATCGTCTGTGGTCCAGTTGGTCGGATACTTGACTTGTAACCGATAGATCGCGGGTTCGAGTTCGGCTACTAGACGTGTACCAATGGGACTCTTTTTCGGAGCCTATGTACGCAACGCAACGCTCGTTCGATGAGGGATAACATCGTGATGAAACCGCAGTATGTGAACCCTATAACGGCTATGGGTTCACCCCCTGTCACGTTGGTTTGGTGAACCGTTGGCATTTGCTTAGCAAGTGCCTCTGCCTAACCCGCTTGGGATTAAAAGGCGTGAAGTGTACTTATTTTTATTTTTTATTATTATACAACCTTTGTAGTTGTTCTGAGATAAAATGTTTTGCCTTAATGCTCCGAAGAACTTACAAAAATGAATTAAAAAAAACAACATTGCAAAAAGGAAACATTACCATCAACAAGAAATAACGAGAATTTCATTGTACCACAAGTTCAAAGAACAATGACCACTATTTCAATTAAGAATGTTTCTTTTGTTGCTTGTATGTATGATAGGTATTTGTTACTGTCCAGTGTTGGTTGAAAATAATGTCGCTTAATGGCGTCATTATATCGCAGGGGATTATATTCAGTGACCTAACAGTAATAAGGTCTCGTTATTGTGACTTCTTCGTCGTTTCTGAGACACTGTGATGGCAATTTGGTGTTAATTATTATTAGATCGAAAGGAACAATTTTGGGTGCACTGGAATTGAAAACACAAACATGGATAATTAGCCTAGATCTCAGATCATACAACTAAACTTGCAAGCCGCATAGCACTCGTAGTCTTTCTCTTTCAAAGCAATATGTATGGAAAATGATATACTTCTGTATCCAAACTGTCACTTTTATTACTAACTAGTGGATGCCCCGCGATTTCATTTGCGTAGTTTCAGTATTTTGGGATTTAAAGATGTGTGTAGTGGATGAAATACTGATGTCATTATCTTTAAGTTCTACCCTACCAAGTCTAGCACCAGCCTATTTATTCTAAAGTCTGGTTAGAGTGAAACAATGTTACAAAACGTAACTACTAAAATGTACTTAAAACTTTAGGGAACAAATTGTTATGTGCTAAAATAAATTCATAGGATGCGAAGCGTACCTACCATTTGCCGTACGCACTGGATGAATTTAATCTCATTTTTGTACCTGACCAGGTGGCAAAGTTGAAAAACATTTTGTAGCTACGAAAATTCAGCCGCATTTGGCCTTAATCGCTCGTGGACCGAAATTTATGAAGATTAACTCATTTTGCACCAATTACCCGACACATTTTGCATCGTAAAGTTAGTAGCTAGAATATGGGTGAAGTTAAATGTTTCTGTATGAGTGGTGCAATTTGGCGAGATTTATATTTGAAAGGACAACGAACGGTCGCGGGTTCGATTTCCGCCTCCGTTCATTGTGATGAGCTTTCGACTTTTGTTCAAACACTGACGTCCACTACCTAAACATAGGCCGCCCCAAAGCTGCAGGTGTTTTATTAATACTTATATGAGTGTTTTAAAGGATTTTTAATAGTATTATCAGCCTCTACTACTTCAGTTTCTAAACTTACTTTTACTAAGTAACTTAAACATTGCAATGTTAGAAAATGACTTCTTAGTTGTAGCTATTATAGTTATTGTGAGGACATAAGTGTACAGTTAGCACGCAATAAACATATTGTATTTGTATTTGACTCAGTATGTCCTAGTGATTTTAAACAGAAGTATACCGTGATATATCAGATGGGACAAACGGATTAACGCACGAGAAAACTCGCTTGTTAAGTTATTTTACCCAAGCCCCTATAGCCCCAGCGCTCCAAGACAGAAGTAATAAGATATACATATAACGCCTACAATAGTGACATAACAGCCAATAGGAGTGCGCATTTGTTCTTTGTCATGTCTTTCTGAACGTGCGTGCTAGGCCTGCTGGTAACGCGGTGATCGACAACAGGTTAGTTGGTCTAAATAAGTTCCTGAACAGTCTAAACCGTCCACGGGTCAGACAAGACTAAACCACCCAGTTCGAGGTCAATAGACCATGTGCTAAATGTTTTTTTAATGAACTCTTGTTACTTCCAAAAGGCTTTACGGGGGCTGGAAATTCGCAAAAAATATTTTATAAGCACCCTTCTTGCATATTGCCTGAACTTTCAGCACTGTCTGTCGCATGAAGTGCCTTGGTAGATAGTCACTGGAAGATGGTCTTTCCAATTCTTAACCTGACCCCCAAATTGTAAGGTTTTCCATTCTATTCCGAATACCATTGAAATTGCTGGGTCGATAAACGTCATCTCCATCTAAATTTATTGTAGCGTAACAATTTTTTTAATATCCTTTTTTTTTTTGGAATAATATTTGGTCCGCTTGTCTGTCTTTCCCATTACTGGTTGACTGGTAGAAAATGCTTTAAACTAAACTAGTACTACAAAGTACACTGGGCGTACTTTTTCGTGCATTAAGGTATTGAAATAAGTAAATAAAAGACATAAAAAAGAAAATGACTAAGCATGCCCCAACAATACGACATTACCAAAAAATTGAAATATCCACTGTCGGTCGCAAGCCGGATTACAACCCACACACAGCTTTTAACAAAAGAAAAATCTCAAAAGTATTTCGTCCTTTTCAATCTATACCTACCTAGCAATTTCCTTTTAACCTAGATTCTGTGTCGGCGACTTGTAGCCGTGAACTGGCTTGACCTCTGAGTCTTTCTGTCCGGGACTCTCAATCAAGGTTCTTTCATTACATACCCTCTTCAAGTGGTGAAACGACTGGCAGCCGGACATTTCTCATATGCCATCTGCTAATTAAGCTTTGTCACTTCTAGGTACTAACGACTTCGCCGTTCCGATTGTAATAGATGTTATGTTCTATGGTCTTTGTCTGCAATTGATTTGGATAGCGGAGGATTTAGGAGTTTTTATATGTTTTTTTGATACTTTTACTTGAAGATTTCAAGTTCCAGGCTTTGGTCATTGGCTCTCCTCATTCCTCTGGCTAAGAGGCTATGCCAGGTAAGTTTGTATATACTTAAGTAATCCCAGTGGACATTCACCTTAAAGAAACCCCTAAGCCTTTTCTTTTTTTTTCCCAAAAGTCTAAAATAGCATACAAAAGTTAAGAAAAATCGTAGGTATGTTGTACCAAATTCTAATGAGTAATAGAAATATTTCATAGATACAAATGTATTTCTGGAAGTAACCTTTATAACATTTATTCTCACCGTAAAACATGACTACAAATATGAAATCAACCAAATTATTCACTTCTTCACAGAATGAGAGCTGAATTTTCTCATTCGTGCAATTTGCACGCTGTTGCTTTGTCTTCGGCTGTGCAGTGTGTGGTGTGAATGAAGGGACCTTTCCGATCTTGGAGTAGGAGCTCTATCCATTTGATCATCTTCATTATTGGACTCCACATCACTCTTCTGCTCTTCATCCTTTTCATTGGACCCACCAGACGTAGACTCCCTGTGACGTACTGGTTTCGTATCACCGCTAAAGCTGAATATGAACTTCAGTTCGGCACTGAGTTCTTCTTTAAATGGTACCTGGAAATATATTTTGATTTCAATGTTTTAGGAGACAAAAATGCCAATACGTTGTTCTACTAAATGAAGAAGCTTTTGTGAAGGTTATCCGTACCGCGTAAAGAAATTTCTTTTATATAAGAAACAAGTGGGCTAACCAAATACAGTCCACCACCTAACCCTCCTTAAGGCCATTGAATTATTAATTTGATTAATATGTACGACAAGTAGCAACCAAAGATCAAATAGTTTAGTAAAAACCTTTCAAGATAAATTAAAACAGAGACCAAGAAAATACTTGGGTATTTAAGTCAGTGTAAGTAAGAAAAATATAACATAGTGCGCATATCTACAAATTTGATATATCATCACTTACCGAAACGCACAATGGATGCCATTTTGGAAATTTCAGTGCAGGAAGGGTCACACCGGATCATGCACATCTATGGACGTATTCAGTATTATAATCTAAGGGAAATGATATAATCAATCAAAGTTGAGAAACTATGTAACAAATGGATTGATTGCGCTTATTATAGGTACAAGGAATCTAATAATAATATTTTGATAATAAACTTTAATGGTTTGTATAAATTGTAAGAAGAGTCGTGAGCCATCAGTTTTTCTATAGACTTACAATAGCGTGATAAAGAAAATGGCGTTTATCACGTTTTGATACCCTCATGTTCATTTACTTAATGCCAAAAATGCTAAGACGACTTGGGATAATAAATCCACCAAAGCCACGACTATTCTTATAATATTATCTATTACTTATATCAAATTCACTTTGGAAAATGTGCTGACTATTAAAGCAAACATCATTGGATCTTTAAATGAAGGGTAAACTGCAACTGTTACTTTAAAAAATAATTGACACACCTTTTCTCTATATGAGACAGACCAGACTTCCACAATCATTTCTACAAATGCACAAATTACAGCGAGTCCAGAACCTGCAGCCAGGACTATGAATACACCTCCCACATTAGCTAAGACTAGAGGCTGAGCTGCCGCACTACCTCCATCATCGTCCTGAAAAGTAACACTCTTATTCATTTAGGAAGAAGACCCAAGATGTTTATATTTGATACTGTCTCATTGAGCGATGACATTATCATCATTTAGTTATGTTGTTACGAGCTCACGATTGATAACTCTTACATTCGCAATGGATCGATCGTCCTTATCAAGAGATTTGAATCCGATGGGATTGAACATATTATCAGAAGAAACAAGTAATTTTTCGTACAAGTAAACAAAAAAAAAACTTCTGAAAACAAGGAGAAGTGTATAATGAAGCAGCCTTTAAATGAAACGAAACGTAGTTATCGTTCCGTCATATGTGCTATTACATACAGATAAACAGTAGGACGAGTACAACACTTGCTCAGCTTGATAAAAATCATTTATGATAGCGAATAGGGTGCAGGGGTTGCTCACATGACTAATTTTCAGTGACTTTACAATATGATTATCGGAATAAAATATAATATCTCTAAATATCTAAATATACTGCGAACGAAAGACAAGAGTTTGCGAATGTATAACACTAACCACACAAGCACCACCGCCTCTTTTCTCTTTCCACCATTTGTCTTTCATCCTGGTTATTTTGCCTTCTTCTTGAAGTTGTAAGATCGATTCGCTCATAGGTTGACGGTAAGGAGAGTCTGTAATAGTTATATTATTAAATACACTTCACGCCTTTAATAATATAACTTGCTAAAGCAAGTTATATTATTAATCTTCTGTTAAAATCTGTTACTAAGCATATCGCATCAAACATTTCCGGATAATTATCTATCTATTTGGGTAATAACAAAATGTTCATTCTACACATTTCGGAGCAGTAACATAAAACTTGTAAAATTATATTATAATTAAGGCAGAAATTAGAAACGTTTTCACGTCAAAAAGTACTTCAAGAGCGTGTTGGACCACGCATATTGTAGGATTCTGTATTAGATTACTTGCTTTCCGTTGCAAGCCATATACGTACATAATACGTGTATCATTGTAGGTACTGAAACACCCTTGCGAAAACAGTTACGTGTTCAATTATGTATACAGTGACTTTAGTAGTTCATTGTACAAAAAAAAAACATTTTGTTCTCTCACATTGTTTACATGATGGGAACTTAGGTAGGTACTAGTACTTTTGTCATATCTATGAGGGAGACTGGTATACGTGAAGTTTAGTATTTGAACTATGTATGTTGACTACAAGTGAACCAAGCAGTATTCAAGTTTATGCTTTTATCTTACAATAATGGCAAGTGGCATAAAGAGACAAATACGCCCCAAGCATTACATATGCATAGTTTTTTTTTTCAGAAAACATGTATAAGAGTGCGGAAGAGGAACCGTATTAGCAGTCTCACTTTTCTTCATGGCGATCCCGTAGCCTTTGCTATCCAAGAGTCCTCCAACTTGCGCGACATCACAATTCCTTTCCACCATGTATTCTATAGAAGTAGACTCCATTATGTATGCATAGTTCTCTGAATCCGACTTTACTCTGAAAATAGGTGTAACATATTGTAATATCGGAATGAAATAGTACATGAAAGATCGCATATCAACGACTACAACGGTTGTAGTTACAAAAAGTTCTTATTCATGCCTTGTCCATTTTCTGGTCAACAAGTAACATATTATCGATAATAAATTTAAAAGGTTTTAGTACAGACAGTAGAGATATGTTATTTGTAGGGCGATAAACATCATGCCTGTTACCCGTAAGAGTAAAAAACTATTTTTTTTTAGAGGAACTGTACGAGTTCTTTTAAGAGGAAACCTTGAATTGAGAGCAAGTATCTACTGCTAAGTACTACGGCTCGTTTTAATAACTTGCGTTATGTATAATGGATTGTTCATCATCATCATCATCATCAGCCCATACCTGTCCACTGCTGGACATAGGCCTCTCCAATTGCACGCCACCGTGATCGGTTTTCGGCTTCTCGCATCCAGCTTCTGCCAGCCATCTTGCGTATATCATCAGTCCACCTTGC
>SJJU01012443.1:0-10322 GCA_012932125.1 Conopomorpha cramerella
TACCACACTCACTCACTCACTCCTCTATCTTCTCACTTGCATCCAGTGTCACAGACACTCTACACATGGAAATTATTTTTTTCATAAGGTGTATGTTATGTACAGTGGCGTGCACTGGCTTTTACGACATGGCAGGCAGTAAAAGTAATCACCAAGGATTGACACCTATGTTTAACTTGTATTTACGAAACATAGGTCTCTCATCTACCAATGTACTCGCCCACAAAACACAGGACCTTCGTCAGTCTGTGAGTACAATAAAAAAAGATCTAGCAATAATTATATTATTAGGTCGGGTAGCCAAAATACTAAGGTAGGCAGTGTCTTTTTGTCTATATGGTGTGCACGCCACTGGTTATGTATTTTCAAGTGAATATAATAATAAAATACACGCACGTAATTATGTATATAATATCTTATTATATCTGTTGTATACTCAATACTTTTATCAGTCTTTTCTCCTTAATTACTCATATTTTTGTTAAATTTTCCTCTGTAACAAGTAAAAAATGTTCAAAAAATCTTGTTTATTTTTAAATAGGTTAGCAAGTGCAGCATGGTGATATTTATACAATTTGTACTGTATGTTTCCTATACTAAATAAATAAATCCCTTCACCTGGCGGGCAGGCATGGACCCGGCGGCCAAGCGGCACGCGTGGTCCGTGCTGCGCGGCGCCACGGGGGCGGGGCAGGGGGCGGGGCGGGAGACGGTGCAGGGGGCGGGGCGCGGGGCGGGGGTGTTGCTCGCGTCGCACAGCATGGAGGAGTGCGCGGCGCTGTGCTCGCGGCTCGCGCTGCTGCAGGAGGGACGCCTCGTCTGCATCGGCCCCCTCACACACCTGCAGAACAAATTCTCGCAGGGTATGTATCACTTCACAGAGTACCATTTATGTAGGATCTCGTTTTGTATGAGAGATTAATATTGCTAAAAAAATATATTCAGTTTTCACTTTAACACGTTCGCGAACAGAAAGGGCATAGAAGTTGTATTTTGTATTCATGACTGGACACGACTGCTATACATCTCGTATGGAAAATATAATTTTTAAGCAGAAGGTGCATAGAATCCACTTTTGCCTAGTATCATAAGGTAACGGTGCTCCGCCTAACTGGGCGCGAGCGCGATAGCCGTTTCGTCGCTCGTACAAATTGTTACAAAAAATATGTGTTCGGAAGGGGTGACTAAGCGTCCGCAAACGTGTTATATAACAGTCATACCAAAAGAGAATTTGAACCATACTCATTCGTGATAGATAGAATAAGTGGTTTAGTAGTTATATTAAATCTTACATGAGTATGTTTTGGGTACATGTTACGTGTACCACCTACAGGCTACACGGTGGTGGTGAAGAGCAAGTTGCAGCCGGACCTGGAGGCGAACGTCGCGCAGCTGCACGACTACATCATTAACGCGTTCCCGGGAGCTCAGCTTGTGTAAGCCTACTACTTAATACCTTCTGTCTAGTCTTTTTTCCGGTCTCCCACTACTGTCGGTACAGTAGACTAGTCCCACAGCTTAAATGTATTATCCCACGGTCTATTGCCTTACATGTTCCGAGAAATAAACCATGTTCTTTTTTATTTTTCTCTGAGGTGATATTTTTAACATTTTTGTCGTGTATTTCAAATCGTAGCAGATTCTGACCCACATTCTAGAACTCAGGCATCACTCGATCATAGTTTGCATCAGAGCTGAAAAAGATAAATAATACACTTCACGCTTTTTAATCCCAAAGTGGGGTAGGCAGATGCACTTGCTAAAGCAAATGCCCACGGTTCATCAAGCGTATTTAACCCAACTTGACAGGGGGTGAGCCCATCGCCGTTATAGAGTTCACACACCTTGTGGTGTGCGGATTTTATCACGATGTTGTCCTTCACCGTACGAGCGTTACGTTGCGTACATAGGCTCTGAAAAAGAGTCCCATTGGTACACGTCCAGTAGCCGAACTTGAACCCGCGACCTCCCATTTTCAATTCAAGTATCCGACCAACTGGAGCACAGACGCTAAAAGATGTGTTGGAATAAACGTATGTGTGTGTGTGTGTGCGCGAGCAGCGAGCGCTACGTGTCGCAGAGCACGTACCGCGTGGGGCGCGGCGCGGCGTGCTGGCGCGTGTTCGCGGCGCTGGAGCGCGCGCGCGCCCTCACGCCGCTGCGCGACTACAGCGTGCACCACACCACGCTCGAGCAGATCTTCATGCACCTCGCCGCCGCCCCCGCCGCCCCGACACCCCCGCCGCCCCCGTCGCCCCCGGCACAACACACGGACCACTAAACATCTCCGTGCCCATGAAACAAGCTCACCAGCAACCACGCTCTACCTGCCCGTTCGGCGTACGGGTCATTCTCTCTGGAGATGTACGCGTTCACTTGCAATCTACGTTCGATGTATAAACAAAATAGGGACAGATACTTTCTAAGTGATATTTTGCTTACGTTTCCGATTTTGTACCTACTGTATGTAGGTAAATACTTGTCCTGTACAGAGTCATAAAGTGCACACAATAAGGGTTGCTAATTGGTGATTTTACGCACTTTTATATGGCCGAAGGTAGTTTGTTTATAAACATTGATTACCTGTCCCTACTTTATATAATGCTATGTTACACAGTGAAAATGGGGCTTTCTAATGAAAAAAATATATTAAAATCGGTCCAGTACCTACTTTTTGAGTTTATTCGTTACATACAAAAATACAAATCTTTCCTATTTATAATAAGTATAGATTGTGCAAAGTTTTTCGTTGAATCTCATTATTGATGATCTAAATAGGTATGTAAACAAGCATTGTAGTACCATCAGGTACCTTTATGATGGGTACAACTTGATACTTTACCGACACGAATAATCCACGATATAAAAAGAAATATACGCTGAATAAACATGTTTTTCCTATGAAAAAATGTTCTCAAAACTACACCATGATAATCATTTTATACAATGTTATGGTGCTAATTAGGGCTGGTCACAGTAGTTCAGTTACTTGGTCCTTTGGTTAATTAAAAATGTACCTATCTATTTAACGGTGTCAAAGTCTAAAATAAACTTTTAACATCTGTCAAAATGGTTTCTTCTCAAAAATGGATCTTCTTCAGTACAGATAGTTAGCTTTGCTTTTGTTTACCAGCAAACAAAAATAATTTAAAAAAAGTAACTGAACTGCTGATACTGCAGAAATAGATAATGTAGTAATTTCTTTAAAAAAACAAAAAAACAGTAAATTTTATGTTTGTTGAAATGTTTTGTATGTGTTTTGAAGAGTACCTATTTACGTTTGTGACGTAAAGTTTTGCATGTATAGAATCTATCGTCTTTGTTATTGTACATGTTTTTTATAAATCTCAGTGTTCGTTTTTTGTGAAGGGTTTTTTTAGATAAAAATAAAGATATTATTTTGGCGGCGGCATTATTTTAGCATCCCTAAACGAACTCAATAATGTAAATTTCTTATTACAGTTTTCTACACAGTACCTACAGTGTGATATATTTAATATAAGTTACACATTTGCCATTGTTTTGCCATGATGAATGTAATTTTAAATCTCATTTTATAAAGGTAGGTCTGTGATTGTCACTTTTACTACTAATTTGACAGTTTAGATCCAGATTTACACCAATATGCAGTAAGGGACAGAAGATGTCGTCTCTTACTCTTTGACTCCTTTCATATTGTTGTCTTGTCATTCTAAATGTCAGTTTGGGATTGCAAGTTTAGTTGTGTTTTGTCTGAGGTTGCACACAAATTATGTGACATTTGTCAATCAATTAATATCCAATAGACCAATAGTTTTTTTTTTAATGAAACTTGCCAGTAGTCGAATAATTTCGCCAAACTCTTTCCACAAGTCGATGTGCGTTATTTATTTGTGGGATCTGCACCTACCTACTACTGTTACTGTATGTAGATGTATAGCCAGAAATACCCAGGCAGATTACTACAGAACCCTAACAATAGTAGATATCTCATATCTTTCCTCATACGAGGGTTAATATTTAAAACTACAGTACCTACCAACAACTTAATGTGATAATTATGATTTTACACTTTTTAAATATTATACATGTGATATTATTTTTTCCCCATATTAATGAATACCTATTTAAATAATAAATGAGGTGTATCGTACTATTTCCATATCACATTGCAATTTGCTAGGCGGAACCATAGCAATAACAATGGAAAATGGAAATAGTGGGATACACAAGAGAAATGTGTATTACGTAATATTTACATACGTCGTACTTATAAGTTTTAGATAATACTATTTATTGTATCCTAAAAAATGTACTAACCTGTGGGTACTTCCCACCAACCGGCCATACCGGACCACCTACTTTAGAGGATTACGTTTCCTTTGTATAATACAATCTATGGAATATTTTCTTACTATCAAGGTCAGTGAACACATCCCGGATTCTTGGGTGTACCTAATTTTGTTATTTAATCACGAACATTTTGTGCCAATGAGGTAGGAAACTGTACAACCACACAAAACTAAAGCAAAAGGTAGCTTATTTTACCGATTCGCGAACACACGACACTAGCGCCATTAGTTCCCCAGTTTCCTATCTTATGGTTTTAGTTCCACTCTTGCCGTTTATTCCCAGTAGTTCCTTAAATAGTTACTTTCTTAAGGAAAACTGACACCTC
Organism: Conopomorpha cramerella; assembly: GCA_012932125.1. Classification (NCBI taxonomy): domain Eukaryota; kingdom Metazoa; phylum Arthropoda; class Insecta; order Lepidoptera; family Gracillariidae; genus Conopomorpha; species Conopomorpha cramerella. Next base: position 4,658 of record SJJU01012443.1, read on the forward strand.
TTTGTGTGTTCCATCGTAGACCACGTCGCTGCTTAACATGGTGGTCAAACACTTGTTCATAGTGATAAAAAAAATGTTTGAAAAAGGTACAGCCCCTCTAACGCAGCGCTCCAAGAAATAAGTGACAAGACATATAACGCGCTGCGATTTGTTGAAACTAGCTGAGTCGCACAAAGCGTGACATAACAGCCAATCAGAGCGCGTATTTGTTATATGTCATGTCTTTCTTGAAGCGCGTGCTAGGCCTGCTGATAAAGAAACAAGTGGAAATAAAACAATTTTGCACCTTGTAAAGTAAAGAGCCATACTGTTACTACAGCCCAGGGGTACTTGTGTGGAACTAAACCGATTACGTAAATGTATGTAGAAATTTTGAAAGAATCTCATTGACCCAAGTGAATAAACTAATGTTCCAGCTGTAGGTGTGCTGTAGTACCTACATGTCTTAATATGTTTGTGGTGAAAGGTATTTTTTCTCTACCAGTATTATAGGTAGATAGGCAAGTACTGACACTGCATATCTACCTTCTTGATGTTGTCAGCACTCACCGATTTCTTGTCTGTTTTAAAAAAATGTATTGTGGCCTTACAAGTACTTAATAAACGGCTTTGTATGTTGAAACTGTCGTATCATTTCTACTAATTTTCCTATATAGGTACTATACCTACAAAAATATGTACTAAGGTGTATTAAAACCACTGTATATATCATACTCATATAATTTCAAAATAGACATTTGCAAAAGGTGGAGACATCATCCAGTATATGTATTTTTGTAGCATTAATAAGTATATTGAATGACAGGTCTTATACTTGGCTAATTGTGTTTATATGATAGTACTGACAAGTACAAACATAATATCATATAAAATGTAGTAGGTTGCTACGTTTCATTGTTTACCACCACACCACCATAATGTAGAGTTGTGTACCAATATGATTTCTGGTAAGTCTAAACTCTATTCAAAGTAGCACTTGAGATATAATTCCCAATTGACAATGTTAATGTCATACATTGTTCGTTTGTTTTTCTATCAATACTTTGCACAACACTAATCACCGGTGGTGTCGCTAACATATGGAGTTGGTTGACTGCACCCCTAGGGGTACCGTTTGGTGTTGCGGTAAATAATGAATTGTTGCTACAACACTACAAATTGAAACTTTTCGCCATTTTTGAGCTGCCTGTCATTTGAACTTGAAATATCTTGAGTGTGTGTTTAATTAATTCAGGCATCCTCTCAGTTTATGTCCCGGAAACAGGATAATATCCTTAAAGGTAACAATCAGATCAGTCAGACCTGCAGATAGATCAGAACAAAATACAATCAATGACTGTTTTAACTCAGTTTGATTGAAAGAGTTTCAAAGTTTTTAATACAATTTAGGAATGGAAAATGTCAAGTGCGACAAATTAATATTATCTTTTTTCATGGGTATATCGTCACTCCTAATTTCCGAGGTAGTAAATGAGAAGTGCCTGTAGTATTAGAGTTTATACACACTTCAAATTCATTGTCAACTGTCCAATTTGGCTCCAGGTAGTGAAGATGAAGTCTTTTAAAGGTATGAAGTATTTACAACATTCAAATCTGTCGTACATCCATAACTTAAAACAAAAATATTATACAAAATACTTTGTAATTATAAACCAATTTCAATGTACTACTCATTTCCGTCTCGGGTTTTTAAGAGATGTATCCGAAAAATCACCTGATGAAGTCTTTAGTTGCCTTTTCAATTTGTTTTTTCCTGTACTACTCGGAGATTTCATAGAGTTTGCTTTGCCATTTGCTACTGGAGACTCGCCACTGGTTGGATCCTTCACATTTGATTTTAAACTACATGTAGATTCGGAGATCTCTCTCTGCGTCCGGTATGGTTTAGTTTTATCTAATTGAACTAAATTGTTTTCCCGTTTTGTGATTATTGGTGCAACATCCCCCTCTGCAGCCACCAACGAACTGAAATTAACAAAAAATAAGTTATTACATGGAAAATGAAGGTCTGCTCTCTCTGTTTACCCTCTGGTAAATCTCTGAAAAGACCTCTGTCTAGGCTGGGAAACTGGTGTGACATGCAGTGGCGTGCACACCATACAGGCAAAAAGACACTGCCTACCCTAGTATTTTGGCTAACCAACCAAAATAATGAGAGTTGTTGCTAGATCTTTTTTTGTTGTACTCATGAAATAGGCTAACGAAGGCCCTGTGTTTTGTGGGTGAGTAGATAGGTAGGTGGCTGTGTTTCGTTACGACAAGTTACCTATACATAGTTGTCAATCCTTGGGGATTACTGCCTACCTTGTCATAAAAGCCAGTGCACGCCATTGGTGACATGTAAGTGCATGTACCATAGGAAGTATGTCAATGGAGTGAGGAATAAAATTATTATTGGAGTAGGCGAATAATGTGAACCGCCAGGATGTGGAACGACTTGCCGGAGTCTGTTTCCTGTGCAGTACAGTCTGAAGGTCTTTAAGTTGCAGGTGAATAGGTACCTAATGAACAAGTGTGCTCCATACAGACCACATTGCTGCTTAACATCAGACAGGATGGTGGTCAAACGCTTCATAGTGATAAAAAAAGGCATTAGTGCTATAACATCCAAGTACAGTATATACCTTTCATCAAGTTCACCCCGAATGTACGGCAGAGCACCAAACATGTCTAAAACAACTATGTGGAAAGCCACTTGCTGTCCTTCATGCACTTTTGTGCCAATCCAACTGTCGCCAGGCTCATCAGTAGGCCGAGGTATTACCACATTAAACACTCTGAAAATAAACAAACAAATAATTACTAACTACATTGGAGGCATAAAGTAATGATTATTATGTATGTTCATTAAGTACATTTAACCCTGAACCATGATCATAAATACACTTAAATCTATGTTATTACCTGTGAACAACAAGTGCCAAATGTGTTGCACATTTTTTACTAACAATGCCTTTTAGGGTAGCCCCTACAAAGGGCTTAAATATGTAATAGTCAATTTGAACTTCAAAATGTATGTCAGCGATGTCATTCTTGATTGCACCAACATTCTGCAGAACTCGAACATTGGAATAACTCAACAGTATTCCATTGTGCCTGCAAATATAAAAGGTATTATTGAACATACATTTATCAATAACACTTGAAATGTATGGTTATCCTTTCATAACACATTGCAATAATAGTATTTTACACTATGTAATCTGTCTTATATCCAATCTGGCAACTTGGTTGAGAATATTCACTGTTATCTCTTATTAGCTACTTACTCTTTGTCGTATTTCCCAATTTTATAGTCCAGTAAATCTTTTATAGATTCTTTCAAATTGCCGAGACATCGTGGCTGCAGTGCTAGTTTCTGTTTTACTCTTTTTTCCAGGACACAAGAATTTTTGTCGTTGATTAGTTTCTTCAGTTCTTTTATTTCAAATTTCACAAAAGATGACATATTGTTTAGCACAGTGTGAAATGCATGAAATACAGATTACCTCTACCTAGCACGTACTACAATTTAATTAATGTTTATATAGTAAACTTCACCAAAAAAACAAGGAACACTTCCAAAAAATGTTTGCGTGCTGGTAAAAGCATTGCTCCCGCTTTGACAGAAAACGTGACGGCAGCCGTCAACAATGACACTAATGACAGCACAGTGAAAAAGAAAAACTAAAAACCGTAATAGGTACATTAAAAATATTTAAAAATAGTATTTTATCAGGATACCTCTAAGAGAAGGATCTCCACGAAAAGACTTGAACCGAGAGACGCACTCAATAGTTTGGATGGGCTGTATGGAGTCTAGATAACGAGGAAACAAAGTTTGTATTTCTGGGTGAAAGAGTGTTTCAACCTGGTTCAATATTTGTTTTAAAACAAGATCAGTTTGACTGTCAGATATATGAATATTGACATTTGAACTGATCTGTTAACCTCGAAATAGTGTACAAATTAGATATTTTTCTGAGGATATTTTCAATAAATAATATTGCGCGATGTTAAATACGAGAGGGGCATTGGTAAAATGTTTGGTGAACTCCGCGCCGATGTGGTCAACTGCTAGTTTACCCCGGTAAGTAGGTGTAACAATGTTTTGTTTATCTGGGTTTCGGTTCAATTGAGTACCCACCTATAACTAAAGTTCCTGGTCTACCACTTACTAATTTAAATAAAATTTGTCTCCATCTTAAATTACAGGTCCACCACAGCAATAGTCATCAGCAAGGGATATGCCAAGGCCACTAGTTTCCCAAGTTATTTTAGAAATCCAATATTTAGAAAGGAGGATCAAGAAAAGTTGATAGAAAGTGGAGAACTGACTCAGATAGCAACATTGCCTGTGAGACCTCCAGCTGTCTATGAGACTTGTTCGGTATATCATGATCCATTAGTAAGGTGAGTCTATCCAAAATTTATATTAATAATGACACAAACTTTCCCAACATAAGAGTGAGATCCTTTTGTGATCAGATTAGCCACAATGTAGACGAAATGCTTAGGAACAAGTGAGATAGGTAGCTTAAGGGATTTAAGTTGTGCAATGCAAGTCTGAACCCCATGACACGCTATTTCAGTTGGAAAGAAGGTAACACTTTCAACAGGTACCTACATTATGTATTTACGACAAGAAAGCTTTGAAGTATTGAGAAATGTATAACTGCATTTTTTTTTTATACAAATTATATTTTTAAACTTCCTGTGCTTTACAAGTAATATGTATTAATTAATAATTTACATAGCAGGGAGTATTTTTGGATGTGTTTTTCAAGTGGTCCACCATGGGGTGTATTTTCTAGGCCGGGTGATTAAAATAAACCCCTTTTACACTGCTTAGGTATTACTTTACTTATATTTATGAAATAAAACTTCAAACAAATTCAGACTTTTTTACTGGCAATAAGAAAGTCTGTGAAGCTCTGGAAAACAATTAAATATACATTAAAAAGACCTATTATCGGAGTCAACCATTCACATGCCCATGCATGAAGTTGGAGAGGCCTATGTCCAGCAGTGGACAAGAGTGGACATAGGCATAGGCCTAGGCCCATAGGACATAGGCCTCTGCAATTGCACGCCTCTGTGATCTGAATATATTGTCAAGTGTTATTTTTATTTTTCAGTAAAGTCATTAATCATGTTATGAAAATGGGAAACAAACAATTAGCAAGACAGCTTGTTGAGAAATCATTTGAGAACATCAAAAGACACCAAATTGAACGATACCACCTCGCTACTAGTCCAGAGGCCAAGGCTAAAATAGAACTAAACCCAAAAGTTATAATGCACCGAGCTGTAGAAAACTGCAAACCTCTACTGGCGCTCACACCAATAAAACGTGGTGGCATCACTTACCAGGTAAATATACATACTGCATGTAAAAGGACCCTGACCGAGCGTCTTAGAAACGTTTTTGGGCTCATCAATATGAACAACTTTTACTATGGAAACAATGTTGGGAAAAGAAAAAAAAATTTTTCACCTCCATACAAAATGTCAATTCATTTGTATGAAGAAGAAAATTTTGCTCATATTGACGAGTCCAACAATGTTTCTAAGACCATTGCTTGGTGTCCTTTTACAGTCTGTATTGTACATGGAATAATAGGAAGGGGTGCAAGAAACACCTTCTCTTTGCCTATATGGTGTGCACGGCACTGCCATGTTGTTA
>SJJU01012445.1:0-13099 GCA_012932125.1 Conopomorpha cramerella
ATAAATATGCCGGGACATTTTTACACACGGTCACCTGACCCCAAACTAGGATACCCTGTACTATGGGTGCCAGAGACTGATACAATTACATAAATACTTTTAAATACATACATAGATAAATAAAACACCCAGACGCACACAACAAATGCCTCAGCTCATCACTAAAGCATTATGTCAGTGGCGGGAATCGAACCTGCGACCGTTGTCCTAGAGGCAGATGTCCTGACCACTAGTCCATGCCGGCCGTCAAAAATGTGAAGGAATAAAATAAATTTTGTAGAAATCCGTACATTGAAAGTACACGATCTTCCCACACATTGCAAGTGCCTCAATTATTTTTAAATAAGTACTTATTACTTCCAATCGAGTAGTAAAAACTCAAAACGAACATAATGAAACTCGAGTCCAAAAATAATCTTCAATTCAGGTGTCACGTAATTGAACAGTAAATTGAGAAGTACAAATGTAAGTACTGCAGAAGAAAAAGGCCTGTAAATCGTACACTTGGTCTTTTTAATATGTGCTTCACGTATCGTATGTTGAGCCATGTCCTATAATAAACTATATGAAAACCTAGCTCAAGCAGATATCGACATTGTGTAACTCGATTCACCAATACATGCACCACTAGGTACTTAAGTAAAGGCATGAAATCGCTGAATTAACCTTTGCTCCCACGATCGTTTCATTGATTTATAAAGGCCGATGTGTAATGAATAAATTGCGCTATTTTTTAAGCAACACAGCCGTGTGAGGGTATTATTTCTGAGCTATTGCCTCTGTCAAGTCAACTCACAGTTGCATGTGATAAATGCGCCGGTGACATTTGAGAAAAACGAGAATATTATCCAGTGTGCGTAAAAGTCTAGCGTAAATTGGGAAGAAATAATTTGCTGGTTAGAATATGTTACTAGATGTATCTTCTTCTTATATCTCGATGTAAAAGGCGACGTATTCGGAGTATACCCCGACCAGTTCAGTCCAGACCATTACACACCAAACCCATTAAATGTGTTCATCTAAACCCTAAACAAAGCTAGAAGTGTCTTAGGGGGCATAGAGAGTCGAGAAATTTTCTAGAACATATTTATTTTACCTTGTTACTTGAAATATTATAGTCGTGCTATGTACTTTCGGCCAAGTTTTGTGAAAACTTCTTGTGTCATAAACTATTAATTAAGTAGAGTGGACAAATTGTGACAAGTAAAAAATGTACCAGAATATCGTACATATTACATGCACAGAGTTTCAACCGTAGGGTCCAGAGGTTAGACCAGATTTTTGCCGATTGTACATCAAAGTGTGGGTACGAAATACCAGTAAAGTAACATGATTGAGCATATTAATGAAAAATCCCAACCGGATCGTTCAATGCGTGAATAATGACCACTAAATTACGTTTACAGGCACTTACTCCACAGTGCTTTCGGTAACTGCCCATTTAAAAGTGACGTTTAAATCGATTGTCCTAAAATGGTGACGTTTAAGAAACCAGCCACAGTCCGGCGCAACTATTACTCCCAAATAAAGGGAACGTTCTTAATTTAAATGAAGTGACTTTTTTTCTAAAGTAATTAGCAAGGTCATTTATGTTAATGTCACTAATCACAGTTCAGTTCCCATAGCGCTTTCCTATAAAATTACGAAGAATTCCAGACTCGTATGGAAAATGTTATTTTTAAGCGACTTCTAAGAAGGAGTCCTTCTCAATACTACCGTATATATGTTTATGTTTTATCGCGGATAACTTCGTCGTTTAAGATTTTTTCAAGGGATTTCCAAGGTGGTGCCATGATAAAGTAATTAAGGTGTGATGATGGCAAAACCGATAAATCGAGAGGAACTTGCAAAAATGCCATTTAAAATGTAAATCTTAGTTCAAATTAAAGTCACGTCAGTCAACTGTAATCAATGAAATAAACAAACGTTCAATTTACACAAGTCTTCTTAAATAAAACGACATACAGTGTTGCAGCCATTTTCCGTCAGTTGGAATCAAGTCAAGACAAAATACAAGATATCCAATAACCTGAACTAATAGTTCCTACTCTATGCTCTATGACAAAGGTCAAGTTACAATTGTTTTGTGAAGTTAAGCTTGTCGTCCACTACACACAAAGTGACACGACGTCACCTGTATTGCAGTATTTGCTGTGCGTTAACGAGCGAAGGATGCAAATTTTATCAACCAGCGCTAACAATATCCTTATGTTTGTGTAAAGTCATGAACATTCGTAAACTCCACATTTTGGGATTTATACTGAGCTGAGTGCTCATATGTTTCACTTCTCATCATAGTTCAGCTTAAAGTGGTTTAGTTTAAGGTAGTGTGCACTATATTAACCCTCTATCAAATTCCCATAGAAGACGATCACCAGCGTATTGAGAGCTGTGTTTTGGTTTTGTTTTGGTCGGCAAAAAGGCCCATAAATTGGGATGGTAGAGAATTTGAGGAACTTGGCAATCGTTCAACAAATCCCAGCTTCCTGAGACGAATTTTACAAAATTGTTACAAAAATATTTAACCTCTTAATTTTTTTTTATTGCCATTTTCTTTGTCCTATATTCACGTTTAGGTATTCTTCTTTATTACGTGTTATTAATAATTCATATAATATGATAATTATGATCATAATTGTATAGACAGCATCAATAATTTTATGAGTGAGAAAGGGAGTTATGATATAAACACAGAAATAATCTAATAGTCCGATATTGATAACTAAGTAAGCAACTGTACTTATTCTACCCAACTAGGCTAATTTAAAACTAAACATATGCATACTCTGCATAATACTTTATTTAAATAAATCTACCAAATACCCGTACAACAAAAAAACATTCGACGCAGCAAAGCCGCGCGCTCAGACCAATTTGTAGCAACAGATAAGTCTAGGAAAATTTAAATTCGTTGTCCTCCCGAGATGACCGACGTACGCAAATTCGCGCAAATTGTTCGCACTGACGTGACGACGTGACGTGACGTGTGCCCCAACAACGCTAACGAGGTGCGCCCGTACGTGTCTGTACGCCCCGTGGGAATCCGCCTTTATCATCAGTGTATTAAGGTGAAATGTTGATACAATTATCATAATATTGGAGCTTTTATTTTGTTTTTGGGATGTAATTGATGTGGACGATGGACAAGTGAGTTAATTTTGAAAGGCCTGGTTTAAGTTTCAATATCAGTCAATGTAAATATTCATTTATTTATGCTTAACTAGTGGACACCCCACGATTTCATTCGCGTAGTTTCAGTATTTCATACAAACTATAACACCCTCTATATAGCGAAGCGACCAACAGGATCGGGGTAAAAAGTATCCTATTTCCGTCTCCCGATTCTAAGCTACCTCCCCACCAATTTTCAACCAAATCGGTTCAGCCGTTCTTGAGTTATAGATAGTGTAACTAACACGGCTTTCTTTTATATATATATAAATTGGTAATTTTGTTTTTGGTTAACTAAATAAATGAATAAAAACAAAAAATCAAATGATATGAGTAATTACTTAAAGCTTACAAGGTCCAATCCAAACAATACTTTAATGTAGAGAGATTTTGGAAACGTAAGGGATGTCCACATTGCACTTCAAACATCTTAGTCGTACTTTGCATCTCTACTTTTAACGCATAAGCTTTCTTATGAGCGTATAAAATTAATATGTAGGAGGTCGCTTTTGCAATTTTACATTTTGAATACACAGTGTGAAATTCATGTTATTCATTAATAAAAAAAAATATTCTTTATTATTCTCAAAGCGGGGTAGACAAAGGCACTTGCTAAGCAAATGCCCACGGTTTACCAAACATATTTATCTCAACGTGATAGGCAGAACCCATCGCTGTTATAGGGTTTGCAGTTCGCACACCTTGTGGTAAAACACACGTGTGGTCATTAATTAAGTAAAAATTGGATTCCTAGAAGAAGATAAACTCGAGGTTACCATTGTTTTTTGCTACTTGTTTCCCGATACAAACATTTAGTAAATGGCCGTACATGTTACATTAAAAGATAATTAAATTGCTGCAGTACAGAAGCGAACCGAGTAAGTCGAGGATCAAAACTAGTTGTTATACCGAGTGTAAAAGGACCCCGAGCAATGGTCTTTGAAACGTTATTGGAGCCGTCAATATGAACATCTTGTACTATGGCGAGAATGCGAGTAAATTAAAAAAGAAATTTCCATCCCCATACAAAATGTCATCTCCAGAGGCAAAAAAATGTCTATTTTATATGGAGATGAAACAAAATTTTTTGTTACCCCACCGAGATTGTCACCATAGTAAAAGTTGTTCATGTTGTTGAGCCTCGGGGTCCTTTTACACGCAGTATTATAGTTAATAATAAGTACTTTAGTATAAGAACTACCTGACTCAATTCATGTGTAAACTCACTGCATCTTTTTCATAATTTGCGTAGATATAAACTTTACCCCTCTGGGAGACAGGCGTGAAGTGTATGTATGTATGTATGTATATAAACTTTAGAGCCGCCATTCGCATTCGTCATTAATGAAAATAACCTAATTAGCCGTGTGGTGGCGGCGAATAGAATACACCAGCGTCACCACTCCAGCCCAATATTTTCCGTCGTGGGAGTCGTAAGAGACGACCCAGGGAACTCTCCAGAGGACTGGCAGCAGCGCTCTCTGTGAGTTAAACCATAACACCACTGCGATCGCCAACCCGCCTACCAAGCGTGACGATTATTGACATTTCCCCCCAAATGAGGGAAGTCATTTGGAGAGAGCCTCGTTCAGTAGTGGACGTTATGTGTCTGATGATGATAATAACGTAATTAAACAAGGTAAACCTTAGGTATTTGTTTAGCAAGTGCGTACCCTGATTATGAGTTATTTTTTTTACAATCTTTGCACCCCATTCCAGCACGGCACAGTAAAATATATTGTGCTATGAAAAACCGTAATGTGAATTGCAGAAGTAAGGTCGGTAGGTAGCATGCCATTTGCATAGAAAGCCGACTACCGACGACAACGGCGCGACGGAAAAAAAAACTACCACCAGATTAACTTGAGCTTCCCTTGCAAAGTAGACATATAGGGCCAGCAAGGCCAGCTCAACATTGAACTTAGACTTCGCAGTCTGTTTCAAATAAAGAAACACAGCAGGAAGGATCTCGTTCTATTTTCTTCGATCGATAAATAAACTTCATCGAATTCCTAACACTGCGTGAATCAGGGACAATGCCGGCGCTAAACATACGATAAAAATGATATAAAGGCCTGAACGAGAGAAAAAAAGAAACAGGGAATGTACAACTTTGAATATATTGAATCACCTTTAGGAAACATGTTTTAACTAATTATTACGAGCTTCAAACAAATTAATATTTTTTTAACACAATGAACAAGCTTTTGACCACCATTCTGCCTGATGTTAAGCACCGATGTGGTCTACGATGGAGCACAGTTGTTCATTAGGTACCTAATCACCGCGACTTGAAGACATTCAGACTGTACTGCGCAGGAAACACAGACTCCGGCTAGTCATTCCACATCCTGGCGGTTCGCACTATGAAAGTAGACGCAAACCGTTTGGTTCGCGTAAATGGTAAATCCACTTGGTATGAATGCCATTTTGCTTGTTGTATTTTACTGTAGTATGATTTAGTCAAAGTCGAAGTACAAAGTTAGATTGTCATATGACAATGAAACAAGAAATTAATTACGAACTACGACGTTAGGTGAAGGGCTGGAATTGTCATTAGACTTAAACTGGCATTAAAACTATAAAAAAAGAGACAGTTATATATTTTTAATTACAGAGATTATCACTAATTTGCATTCCGAAAACCGGGCGTAAGTACCTAGGCAACCTAATGCCTAACATTAAAATATAACGGAGAACCTCCGCATTTGAGGGAACAGAGCAAGAGCTGCCTGCCTATTTAAATAGTTTATTACTAATATTACCTCTTGTTAACGTAATTGGATTTCACCCTATGAAGACTCTGTCGATGCGATAATAACTTCTAGTATAGGTTCCACATTTGCATCGATTTCTACTAACACCGAGTACAAAAAAAAAATAACACTTTCATGTAAAAGTTATTAAAATTACCAATTCAAATTGCCGCTGCTGGTTGATAGAAGTTATTTTTAAACAACTATGTGAAAAATGTACCGAATCAATCAATCGATTACGATTTTCATACATGTTGTATCTCATAAATGTGTTTAATGAATGAAGTAAGAACTAGGAAGAAATAATTCTGAATTAATGCGTCGTTCATCACCAACTGAAAAGCAACAATAATACAAACGTACGAACACAAGGAATTTCTTTTTGCAGGTCTTAATGCAATATATCATCTTATTCTGTTTTTTGTCTGCATAGGTGATTCCCTACGTGTCATTTGGGCAACAATGTATAGCGATCGCCAACGAGTGTGACAACGCGTAATTGCGCTTCAAAACTGCAACATCGTAACTGACTATAAAACGATAAAGTGCCCCGAAGAATGAAAAATGCCATCACATAATTCATCACCTATTTTTATAAACGTCCTTTATCGAATTTATTGTACAATTTTCGTATAATTCCTTTTGATATTGCAGAGCGTATCGGCATATTGTAAACTATAAAAAAGACCTTACAAGTTGAGTCAATTGTATACCGGACTAGTGTAAGAAACTTTCCCGATCTGCTGCATAATTTCATAGGCAATATGAACAATAAATATTTATAGGCCTCTTTCTCGACTTGGGCAAATTACTGTGCAAAGAGTCAGTGGTTATCCCAACAGAGTTTTTTACAACGACCGCGTGTGCATCTTGTTCGACAAGTCTACAAGTCACTTTACAAAGTTACTTTTCAACGAATAAAAGGCCAATTATCTTGCATATAATCGGTTTATAGTTCACTCGGGCATTATAAAGCGTCGCTTTGAACGGAAGCCGTTCTTTGAGAACCACCTTAAGTACTTACTTTAGCGTCATTAGTTATCAACCTTGAGCCCGTTTGCAAAAGTATACAACGGTTTCTCACTTTCGTCAAGTCGTAAATATAAACATCCGACACCGCAACGCGACTCCAATCATCGGTAAGAGCTGAATAATCACCATCAACGCGAAATAGATTTTATAAATTGAAGTTATCGTCATTAATGAACCAGTTTTAATTTACGATCAAAACTGAAGATAAATAATCTAGTTTCGATCGAGGTATGAAAAAATTAATACGTCGCCGTTGAAAGCGACATTCCTGCCCCAGGATCCAGTCGGGCAGGCCGGCTCGCTGCTAGATCTGCCCTTATAGGTACTGGAAACTGTTAAATGTGTATTTAAAAGTCATGAACACCAATATTTAAAAGTGTTTATGCTTTTCTCGGACACTGGCTACCAGTGGTTTTTGTGTCTCAATTCACTTGTTTCTTTGTTGGCAACATGAGATGCGCTGGCGCGTGTCTTTAACTATGCTTCTTTAAAGCACCAATGCCCATTAAACCTACGGTATGTAATAAAATCGCTCGTCGGCTCATTTTTAGCGCGATTCATCGAAATCTGCTGTGTTCGTTTACTTTCTTGTTGATTGTAAATGGTACATAATAATGATGTTTCTTGTGTAAGGGCAAGCTTTGTTCGCGGTTTGATACGGGGCTGTAAGTTAATAGTGTAGTAATATGTTCGTGTTTATATCACTTAATTTGTGTTACGGAATTTCATCTACCAATTAGATCTTACTGCTATTCCTGGCTTTGTCCAGCTCAGTGGCAATGGCATTAAATGTATGTATTTGTTTCATTCATTCATCGCTACCTCCAATAATTCTAATTAGTAAAATAAATACCACTTTTCCTTACTTGTCTGCGTTACCTGCGCAGTATATTCTGGGCACTGGGGAGCAGGAAGGGTTAGAACATTAAGAAAACGATCATTACTTTTGGGTTAACTCCCGCAATAATACTTGCTATTCGTTGACGTTTTTGAAAACGAATGGATAGACACAAAACGAACGGTCAATTTCTTTTGTTTTAAATTCACAGATACGAAATAAACATGTGTAGGTACTCTATCGTAGACTACATCACTACTTAACATCAAGTTGGATGTTCGTTATAGGCGCCTATTTGTGGTAAAATGGCATGTTAGAATCAATGATTTCGTATACATAGACGGGGCAAAGTTTTTTTACAAATTATACGATACTCGAAGGCCTAAGTGTTTTCTTGACGCTCGGTCTTTCGCATTGGATGAACTATGAAGAATACCATACTCCTATACTAAAGACGGTATCCTAATTCTAAACACGTGGAACATAAAAACAAATCCCAATAGAATGTAACTTGATCTAGTTTCACGTGTATATGTCAGTAGTACTTAGTTCTGTACATAATGGTTTAAACTAACCAACTATGCGGCCTTACACTATGATGGATGGATATGTCACTTTAAATACCTCAAAGAGGGCAATTCGTCAGCGCACTATCGATGAGCTGTCCACACTCCGTCATCGGGACAGGGGGTTGACAGAGACTGCTCCTGATTGCATCTTAAAACGACCGTAATGCATGTTCGTGCTTATGTGAAAAAAGTTTAATTAGTTTGACGTGAGAAGATACTTTTGACAAATAGGTAGTGGAATGGTTAATAAGATGTTTTTATGGTTTTTTACTCCTTTTATTCAGCCTTGTTACTGAATATTTCGTACCGCATCGAACTTTAACAGTAGAGCGATGGGCTCACCCCCTGTCACGTTGGGTTAAATACGCTTGGCGAACCGTGGGTACTTGATTTAGCAAGTGCCTCTGCCTACCCCTCTTTGGGATTAAAGGCGTGAAGTGTATTTATTTTTTTTATTTTTTGTGACACCTTAGGGTGCGTCTCAGCCGTTTAGGCGCGAAAAATGACACATCCGACCTTATTCTTCTGACGTCAAGAAATAAGCTATAAGCAGCATGCCCTTACCGTGACTTATCTTCTTTACACCATTGCAAATTTTCCCAGTTTCAGAAAGTGACAACAACCAAATTTAACTTAACTTGGCTTAACAATTTTTACTGGTAAGAAGATTGTACTTTGTCCGCTTTAGCCACAATACTATGTTTCTGTTAGGGGTAGAAGTAAATTAGGAGAAACTAAATTCATTTTGTGAATTTAGTTAGTCTAGTTTAGTCACACCAAAGTCACGTGATGTATCCATAATATGTATACCACAGGAAAATTATTAAATCTACAACACAATTTTACATCCCTTATTGATACTCAAGTCATCCATGAATGGTCGAAACACATAACCCGAGGTCAAAAGTACTAGGAATGCATTAACTTCAAGGTTTAGTAGTAGTCCTACGAGTACATAATTGAGGTTCCATAATAATTATTCCCCCCTTTTTCTCACATTATGACAAGACGGCAACGATATCCCGCGTTTATTGATCGAGCCCGTTTATATTAACAAATATCCTTGTCCGATCTCTGTTAACGCTTCATCGATTTTGACAGAAGACATTGGCGAATCCTAGTACATTGGCTCATTTGTGTGCATGCTAACATGAACTCTATTTCCTCAGAAGTTGTACGCGATAGAAGTCCACTATCGAACTTCGCTGTGTAACTGAAATTTTGTATTTCTGCATCTTCATATTTATCACCAACAAAGATGCGTCTCAGCCACTTGCTTATGAAAGAAAGGGATGGTGAATGAATTGTTGGTTGGGAGTAGGAGTGAAGCAAAGATTATGGGTGTTGATGGCGACCGATCGATTCACGGCCCCGTGTGGGAACATTTTGCAGGACGTTTCACTTCCTTGCTAGATATTGATGTAAATAATTACTATCTTAATTAAAATAAACTTCTTTTTTGAAACCTTGATCGTGGTCACGGGAACTGACGTATATTTATTTACTTTTACCACAACAGTTCAACGTAATACAATTTTAACTGTATTATAATAATTGTAAGTTTAGTTTTTCTTAACGAAAGTTCACTCAAAAAAGGGATTCCGTGTGTATGTAATTCTTAACGGAAAAATCATAGATCACATCGCAGCCTAACGCTAAAATAAGAGATAAACTACTCAAAAGATTTTCCAAAACAAAATAAAATAAATAAATATTTTTACAACAACACACACATTGCCTTCATTCCATTTTAAGTAGCTAAATCACTTGTATTATGACATTCAGACAAAGAAATATACTTACTTAATTTTTTTTTCTTTTAGATACATGCATATATAAATAAAACACCCAGATGCATCTAACAAGAACTTAAAAGCTCATCACCTAATACGGAATAGAGGCAGGTATGCTGACCACTACAGCAACGGGCCCGTCAAACGTTACTGGGAGATTACGACTTGAATGTATTTCCATCGCCACAGAATTACGATGTTTTTTCAGTCATCGTACATTCAGTCTCCTGTAAATGCATACCAAGGGGTTGCCGAACTGACTACATACCGGATCTTAACGGAGCTCAGAATCTGCTCAAGTACTCTACATGTATCGACACTTTTATATTTATACTAGCTTTTCGCCCGCGGCTTCGCCCGCGTGGACTTCAGTTATATTGCGGTATAAAGGACAACTATAAGAAAACTTAAACTTTCCTACGGAAAAATCTAAGTTTCCCTCGGGAATATCCATTTTTCCGGGATAAAAAGTAGGAGGTACCCTATTACATAAGCCGGACTTCTAACTTTACGTATGCAAAATTTCAAAGCAATCGGTTCAGTAGTTACGTCGTGAAAGCGGAACAAACAAACAAACTCACTTTCCGATTTATAACATTAGTAAGGATGGGTGAACCGCTTCGCTTTGAAAATTTCTAATTTCATTTCCAACTGTTTATCCCGGCATATCCACAGGAACGGCGTATACCCAGCGTGACACCGCGGGGAACAAATGGTGTAATGGAACATTTAATTAAAACTACTTGTAAAATATCGGGACATAAATAACATGTCTTCGATAAAAAAACGAACAGGGTTCAACATGTATTTTTCAAACGTCGAACCTGAATCCTTCAGGATCATCACACTGTCTATACGAAGCATAAAATCATTCATGAAACAAAAACAAAAAAAGCAGTAAGCACACTCTGACACAATAATTCGATTTCTTCAAATTAGGGGTTTGAGTACCAAAACTAAATTATATCAGACATTTGTATTAAGATTTTTTAACGAAAAATTTCAGCGGCATCAAACAAAGTGATCACACAAACGAGCATACCTAATGTTTTGTGAAGTTGTCATGTAACTAAGATGCAAACGTTACTGTAGAGCTTTAAGCTGGTTCATACTACCTTGGAAAGTATATGAAGACGTGGCTCAATGTTAAATTTAAACTGTAAAGATCGCTTTGTCCTCCACAGTAGCGTATGCATTCGACCGACCATACAGAATCAATAATTATACTTAATGTTATTCAGAATAATACTTATCTTATATTGTTACGAGCTTTTTAGTAACAATGTGATTTAGGAACAGATTCGGCGCCTTCCTTTGTCATGATATTTTGATTTTATTTATTGTGACTGTTCCAAAAAAGTGTTATTTGTTTGTATCCAATGACACTCGGACTTTTAACCGACTTTAAAAAAAAAGGACGAGGTTCTCAATTTGACGGTAATTTTGTTAATGTTTGTTACCTTCAAACTTTTGACTGGGTGTACCGATTCGGATGATTCTTTTTTTATTGAAAGCTGGTACTTCCCGTATGGTCGCATTTAAATTTGGTTTAGTTCCGATAATGGCAAACATGAGCAACCCACAAATCTGTCGAACTTTACTGATTAAAGTAGGTTTTTTTTCCGTTAAAGTTATTATTATTGTATTTGTATTGTTTAAAGCTTTTAATTAATCCATTAATTGGAACGAGCAATCAATGTCCCTTGGTTGTTTGTAACGTAAAAGTAAAGGGCACTATTTTTTTTTAAAACAATACTACAATAAAAGTTCTCTCAGCTTGTAAGCACTTACTGTTCCGAAACATAAGGACTTTTTTGTAGTACCTATTTCAATATATATTTTTAATTCATAAAATATTACGACCATAGGAAGTTTAATTTAGGAATTAATGCCATTCACATATGTACACGGAAAGCAGTAAAGCTAAGTAATTGTGCATAAATGTCTAC
The DNA here is from genome assembly GCA_012932125.1 of Conopomorpha cramerella. Lineage (NCBI taxonomy): Eukaryota > Metazoa > Arthropoda > Insecta > Lepidoptera > Gracillariidae > Conopomorpha > Conopomorpha cramerella. The sequence continues at coordinate 12,109 of SJJU01012445.1, forward strand.
TAATTGAAAAGTCTTTAAACCATCGGACAATTAATTCGTTTAACTTTATTATACCGCAACATAAATGGTTTATTTCAACATAATTTATCAATGAGAGCGCAATCGACAGGTAAGTACTTGGGGACCAAGCCTGATAACGTCTTAATGGTGTCTGGCAAAGGTACCTAACACAATCATGATCACGTCTGTGGGCCATTGCTTCTTACCGTCCAAAGTAGTTACTATAGTCTGGAACAAAATAGACAATGAAAAAGGACAGTACTTTCAAAATATGGTATGAGAACCCCAAATTAACAAGGACTTAACTTAATTTATTATGGAATATCCCAACTTGAATAAAAAATGGAAAAATTAGGTTTTGTTCTCCACCTCCTCAATTGTAATTGACAATATATTTATACTGTTGTGCTATAATCATCAATTAATTTCTTTATATATTTTAGATAATCCTATTATATTATTTTAAATAAACCCTAAACATAGACCACAAAAGTAGGCACGTACTAGTGACGTCATGATGCATATTTCATATTTTCTCATTTTTCTTCGAATTGACGCGTGGGATATATCAGAATTTTTATTGGAACAGCATATTGAAAGGGACATACCGTGATTGTTTTTTCCCTTTAATAGCTTATGATAAAACATGTTGTTAATTGTTCTGGTAGGTATGGGACGGAAAAGGAATATCAGAAGTATTTCTACCAATAAGATGTATGAATGTAGATGAAGCGAAAGGGGTATGTCAGGACCGTGACAAATGGAGATCTGTAGTCTCTGCCTACCCCTCTGGGAAACAGGCGCGTATGTATGTACGTAAACTAAGTTATCCACGGCCGGTGGATATCTCATATACCCTGTTCATGTTAACCACAAATACAAGGTTAAAAGGGACCTGGGTAGGCATGTTTATAAAGTAATGTATTCTGCGTGTAAAAGGACCCACTGTGATCTGTTTTCGGCTTCTCGCATCCAGCTTCTGCCAGCCACA
>SJJU01012447.1:0-16007 GCA_012932125.1 Conopomorpha cramerella
CTATTCGTTGTCACGGCATAACTCCGAAACGGATGGACCGATTTCGCTAATTCTTTGTTCTGCTTAATAATGACAGCAGAAGGTTCTTATGAAAGAAAAAACATCCACTGCTGGGCACAGGCTACCATAGATATTCATATTAATAGTTAAGAGAGGACAACGTCTGTCGAGTCCACTAGTTATACATAAAATAACAGAAAAATAAACCGACTTCAACCAGTAAAATTTGACATAGGTATATGTAGTTTTCTCATAGTAGATGCCATTGTCGGAACTGAACCAAATTTATATGAGACCAAACGGGAAGCACCAGCTTTCAAATAGAAAAAAAAAACATCCAAATCGGTTCACCGAGGCGAAAGTTCTGAGGTAGCAAACATAAAAAAATACAGACGAATTGAGAACGTCCTCCTTTTTTTTCTAGTCGGTTAAAAAAATAACCGATTTCAACTAGCACCTGTACCACTACTTCAGCCTCTACGATTTTTTAAAGTTCCCCTCGACTTATCAGGTCTGCCACCATCAAACCCTGACTTCCTTTTAGTGGGACCACGTTTGAAATATCTTCTTTCAACGAAAAAAAGTCTAACAAAAAAAAATTAGGTAGGCTCTTTTTGAAGTCGCTTAAAAATGAAGTTTCTACTTTATTTTGATTGACCAGCTACTGGACGTGTTCCAATGGGACTCTTGTCCAGAGCCATGTACAGAACGCAACGCTCGTACGTAAAACTATAAGGCGATCACCCCATGTCACGTTGGGTTAAATAAGCTTGCTGAACCTTGGGCATTTGCTGGATGAAAAGGCATTTATTTTTATTTAGAGCGTCTGTGGTCCAGTTGGTCGGATACTTGACTTGTGATCGCGATATGTACGCAACGCAACGCTCACGACAACAACGTGCTGAAACCCGCATACCACAAGGTGTGTGAACTCTATAACGGCGATGGGTTCACCCCCGTCACGTTGGGTTAAATACGCATGGTGAATCGTGGGCATTTGCTTTAGCAAGTGCCTCTGCCTACCCCGCTCTGGAATTAAAAGGCGTGAAGTGTATTTTATTTTTTATATTTTTAGCTACAACAGCCAGCGCGCAGAGAGATCTCATCGCCTGCAGCTTCCTTCTTTCCCCTGTCTAGCACGGTATCATATTACCTATTGGTATTGACGCGCAATAGGCGCTGTGGGTGCAGGCCGAGCGGCTGTCTCCGCCGCAACGTATTGTTACGAGAACGTGTTCAGCACTCGGAGTGTTGTCGAATCCTACAAGATATTGTTTTTGATAGAATACATTTAACGTTGCTCGCTACGCAACCACGAATGAAAACGACCTCGAAATTGTCTTCACCTGAAACACAGTGTGCACCACACCTAACCCCTTAGAAAGATGCCAGTTTCTTCCCGGTTCTTCTGGCTTCTTAGTAAGAAAAATTAATTAGAACACAAAAGTAAACGTCCCCGACGTTTACTTTTGTTTTTAAAGTCATAAATGACGTTGATCAAGCTTTGTATTATGCTACTGTAGATCTCTATGTTATAGCACTTATAACAATGAAATAAAGAAATTTTGACTTTGACTTTAGCACTTTGCAGGTGAATCTACCTAAATGTCATTGTTGTACTTGCTTTTTTGAATTTCAAGTTATTAAAATTTTATTCATTTACCAAATTGAAAATAATTATGTCACTTTTGTTGCACAGTTTGTTAACGAGATTGGCATTAATGTAGGGTTGTTTATGATATTACGGCAATTTTGGGATCATCTACGTGATGACCTTTTCTGAGGAGCACTTAGCGAGCCGTCTCAATCTACGCCATTTGACTGTTAACAGTGTCATAGCGACGCGTCATTTGTTAAAGGCGGACGTCCGGCTGGCTCCACCAATCTCATGTTCCCCTGGTAGCTTGTATTATAATATAATATCAACTCGACAGACTTCCTCCTCCCAGCTCTTGACTACTTATGAGGAAAAAGTGTGCTTGTCATTTTGTGTCATAGAGGGTACAAAAAGTAATATACTTTTAAAAGACTGAAAATTACTACCAAGATTTTATTTTTACGATAATTGAAGTGAAAAGTTGTGTTTTGCTCTTTTCTGTCATTTGACATATTCTAGACGTGCGCAAAAGCCAAAACAATGTACAAAACATAAATAGACAAAATGCGGAGACGAAGGAGTTTAAGAAACGGTATGTACATGAAATTCTTTCATAGAACCAGTACCTTTTTGAGGAACCCGTCGGCGCTCCTAATTAGTGTATTTAGTCTGCACAACATTTCGTACCAATTATTGTGATTCGTAAGAAAAACAAACTTTGATAATTTCAGTTCAGAATGCAACACTGTGTCTTGTTTTGTTGAATACATTCATTTAATACTATTATTAATATTTAAATTCTTTTAGATTTCAATACGAAAATACAAATAATAATAAGTAACTATTTTGTAGTGAATGAAGCCTTTTATAAATTCTCTTTACGCTTCGACTGAAAATAGTAAAAGTTTTAATATTATCACTGTCACAAAATAACCGTATACAATTACCTACTAATCTTTAAATTTAACAGCCGTCAAACGACGCGCGAAGTCTCAGTATTGTGGGCCTTGGTGTCGATATATTATTGTACGCACGTAAACACAGCCGACATAATACACTAAACATTAGGCGTCGCCGCGTGGGATAACTTAGTGATTTATAGTCGAGTCATTTCCCTTGCGTCGTCGGTGACACGAATAGTGAATGAAATATTGTCATTCACTTGATCGTAGTCACACTTTACTGAAACCTTATACATTTGTAAAACTAGACGAAGCATTCTCAGACATGTTTTAATCAACTCGTTATCAAGGAACATCTCAGTGAATAGTTCCAGTGGCGCTATCTGGAGGAGGTACCTACGTAACAAGTGAATGTGAAATCACGTACTCGAAAAGTGAATGTAAATTTTAAACATGTCGGAGCGCAAATAAAAACAATTGCATCGGGCCACGAAACTAGGTTTGTGTTAGGAACACTGCATATTACTTTATGTTCTTGAGATGACGAATAACTCTGATTCCATAACAAAATAAATAACTACCTACTTTAAGACTGGAAAAAATATCCTAATACACAGTGGGTTTGTGGAAGAAACGTTCAAGATTGATGTTCATCTGTAGTTTTACTACTACCATTGTTGTTTCCTGTACCTCCTCCTATTCCCTCCTATGGAACATGGTGGTGTTGCGGTGTATCCTGTTTCTTTTGGAATTTCAGCATAAAATTTCCCATTTCCGAACCTACTTTCCATTTTGTTTCATTCAAATGCTCTTGTGCTTTTATCTATAAATTTATTTTTATTTTATTTCTTATTAATAACTTACCTAGTGTATTTACTTATATTTTAAATGAGAGTTACGATTGTCAATACAATCGTAACTTGTACCTACATACCTTAAAAATAAGCTAATAAATACAAAATAAACCGTTTCCAAATAGAAGACGAAGAAAATCCAAACGACACTGATTGATGATTGATTGATCGTGGCGCAATATGTATAATTCTGCAGTAGATCGGTGTTCATCCACTGTCGCGCATTTCCGCGCCCCGACTTTGATCCCCCGAAGCAGCCACAAACAAGGGTTAACCCGAGGTCACAAGAACCCCGTTCTACAATAAGGGGACACGGCATACGATACACAATAGATATTTGTAAAATAATTTTATTCCTTTCTAGATGATCCCACACCAGTTCAAGGAGCATGGTCGGGCGACAGAGGAACGTCCGTGAAGTAAAATCAACGAGGTTACGAGCATTACTTGACGTTTGTTGAGGATTATGCCGCGATGAAGATGGAGCGGGATAAAGAATATTGTTTACTCGCTTAGTCCGGTGATTTATAGCGGAGAGGGAAACTAATCTGGGTTTCAGCTTTCAGTTTATCTCCTCTCAAATTGTACAGCTGTGTCGTTCTTAATACCAATCACATCGAGCGAGGCGAGACGCGACCTACTCGTGTGTAACTTAGTCAAGAGACTTACTAGGCACAGCCTGATCCGTTTTACATTGATCTACGGTACCTCCAATGTACATGAAACGTAGGCTTTTAACAAGCCTGGTATTTAATAAGCTAATTTAGAAAATTCATATAAATCTAAAAGTAATATTTAAGAAGCCATCAACGTTTCTAAGATCATTGCTCGGGGTCCTTTTACCCGCAGCATATATTATTATGTAGTTGCCGTCCTTTATTTTTCTTTGAACACGCTATTAACTGTGAATTTAATTTAATTAGATGTTAACAACACAGCAACATTGTTGACATTATTATGTGTAAGGAAAAACTAAATAAAAACAAAAATATGTACATAACAGTATTTTATAATCTCATTTATTTTCTCAACAATTCAATTATAACTAGAATAATAAATTTTACTCGAAATAAGAGTAATTACGATACCTATATATTTATTTCATATCACACAATTCAAATATTAATTTGATAAGATGATTACTTACCGTTAAAACAATTACTGATACAGATATGAATTAGTTATAAAGTCAAAATGCAAATCGGAATCAATGCAATCATTAAAACATTATTCTGCGCAGACTGCCAGTGCTGGGATGTCAAATATGTTTTCAAGGACACAGGGTCCATTTTTATTATAATGGTTTGTTTGACCTATTCTGGAGGTATTACTGTCAAAGGTGCCGGTGAAAAGGGTCAAACATGTGGTCAGCAAATGTATGTCAGTCACTTGAAGTGTCAGGTACTATTTCTGCAGGAAAACGTGCCGCCTAAAGGCATTTGTCCACCGCCTCCTTAGACCAAACACAACCAGATTTGCAAGCCGCTTACCACCTTCATTCTTTCTCTTTCTATGCAATATGTATGGAAGTTTTTTTTATCACTATGAACAAGCGTGGTCAACACAATCCTGCCTGATGTTAAGCAGCGATGTGGTCTACAATGGAGCACACTTGTTCATTAGGTACCTATTCACCCCAGTGACTTGAACACCTTCAGACTGTACTACGCAGGAGACACAGACTATTCTAGACTCAGACACAAGTCATTCCACATCCTGGCGGTTCGCACTATGAAAGTAGACGCAAACCGTTTGATTCGCCAAAATGGCAAATCCACCTGGTATGGATGACGTTTTGCCGTTCTCCTGGTTGGATGTACTTCTGGATCCAAACTGTCATTTTGGTTGTAAAAGTGAGTGAGTTTGGATCCAGAAGTACAATACCCTGCTATGCCATAAGGGGCAGAAGATATCTCTTGCTCATTCACTCCTGCGTGCTTATCATATCGTTGTCTCATTTTATTCTAAACGTCAGTTTCGAAATGCAAGTCTAGTTAGTTTTAGTCTGAGACCGCCCCCATCAATGGGACGTCATCGAGAACGAGATTATTTCTGTCCGCAATCAAATAGAAGCGACTACGATCGTCGGTCCTTGCGACGGACGCACGACCACAGTACTATTTCGACGAGGTTGCTTAACCCCAGTGACCGGTGTCGATGCACCGAATCCACAAGACTAAGTTTATTATATGTCATTATTGATTAATATTTATTGAGCAATCATACTGCAACTTCAAGATCTTGTCTTGAACTGCACCCAGGTGCCGCCTTCCGCCTTGACGCTGAAGGAGGATGTGGACAGCCTGATGGGCTCCAAGGTGCGCGAGCTCTTTACTATCTCGAAGTTCTTCACCATGTAGTACAGGAATATCTTGATCTCGAGGAGCGCGAATCTTGATCCTGAATTAGGATGGAAGGTTATTTTAGCATATTACTCATTTACATAATACAAATGCTTTTAATGTTAAATCAAATCAATTCATTTATATATATAAATTATAGAACGATGTTCGTTAGTCTCACTAAAACTCCAGAACGACTGGACCGATTTAACCGTCTTGAATCACACGTGGAAGTCCAGGGAAGGTTTAAAAGGTGTATTTCTTCCATACAGCACAATGAATGTTTGTAGGGACTGCTAGTCTAAAATAAATAGTGCAATTGGTGGGTTGCAGTATTTATTTTAGACTAGCTGTCAATTCAATGTATCAACGATTTCATCAGTATTTACACCGCAAGTAAGGTTTGTGCCTAACCTATTTAACAAGCAAAATTTACCCTCAAAGCTGGCAAAAGGTGTGCAAAACAACCAGCTGTGCTGCTTGTGCGTTACAAACTGGCATTAACCTACACAGTCATATACATATTCATACCACACTACAACGTAAGTAACTTACCCGCCAAACCAGCGGCAAATATCTCTGTTTCTCTAGGTAATCTTGCCACATCTATGTTTGGCAATAACAATCACGTTACAGAACAATAGACAGCTGCTGCATGCCTTGAGTGGCATACACATTATGTGATGATAACAATTGCCTGCCGACACGTGGCCAATTAATTAAGGGCGCCGCCGCCGCCAGTGAAATGGAAGTTTTAGATTATTGTTCAAATATTTCATTTAATATAGGATACCCTTATTCGTAAGCACGTACCTACTACCTACCTACCTACCTACCTACCTACCTACCTACCTACCTACCTACCTACCTACCTACCTACCTATACCTAGTTGACTGAACTAAAACAGTGAGCAAGAAATTGGTTTATCAATCTATATTATTCTTATGAATATTATTAAGCATGACGGCACATTCTTTCTAGTCACATTCTTGCCCGACTCGCCGAACCTATATGTAAAAAAGTATGTACCAACCAAAGTCTGTTCTACCACTCTAGGATGGAAACTCATATGAAGGGCATTATTAGACTTTAAGGTAAATGTTTTACTTGTTAGAATATAACAACAATGCATTTACGATGTTTGAGTGACGACATGACGTGTCATCAAAGCTCATGTCTATACGTGAGTAAAGCGTCTGTGGTCCAGTTTGTCGTATACCTAAGTTACAATCGGGAGATCGCGGGTTCGAGTCCGGCTACTGGACGTGTAACAAAGGGACTCTTTTGCAGAGCCTATGTACGCAACACAACGCTCATACAGCGAAGAACAACATCGTGATGAAACCCGCACACCACAAGGTGTGTGAACCCTATAACGACGATGAGCTCACCCCCTGTCATGTTGGGTTAAATACGCTTGGTGAACTGTGGGCATTTGCATAGCAAATGCCTCTGCCTACCTCACTTTGGGATTAATAGGCGTGAAGTTTATTTGTTTTATAAATTTTTACTTAGGTAAATATGTACATAGGTATTGATTGTGTAAGCTCACCGATACAGTTCCGGGGCCCCATGCCGAAGGGCAGGAAGGAGCCGGGCTGGATCGAGCCCTTATTCTCGTCAGAAAAACGATCCGGGTCAAACCGCTGCGGCTCCGGGAAGTACTTGGGGTCGTTGTGGACTGAGTTCACGCAGTTGTATACCACGTCCCCGACATTCATCTGTTACAGCATGAAACAAGTATTTTGTATATAAGACTATTGTTTCGTTTATTACCTATACATAACTACTTTGAAAAATGCTGTGATTTTATGCATCCGGAATATTATCAGACTTATCATAGCGTATGTTGCTACTTTTTTGTGTAAGGCACCTAGTAAATGGGTTGTATGTGAAATGTGAACAAACCCGACAAAGAGCAAATAAAAGGCTCGTTTTTTCACAGTCGTGTTAAAGCAAACGAAGCATCATAATACGAAAACTGCTATTGTGCAAGCAACCAAACACTTCTACAATAACTAACTACGTCAATTAAGAACTACAGCATGAAGTTTTTTTTTTAAACTAAGCCTTGACTGGAAGAAAATAATGTGTTATGACCATGGACAGCAACAATAAGTTTCAGGTCTACATCTTTATATTACAACTAATAAACTCACTAACTTGTGTCGGCGGATTTCAGTAACAGTTTCAGCATACACTAAGAAAAGTAAAACTATATTTTATCCCAAAATCTTCAAGGAAACGTAATATACGGGGCGCAGCAAGTAAATCAATTTTAAATTATCAAATGAGCGCGTCAATATTAGCTAGACAAGACCGTTTGAGCAACGTTAGAACGGTAAGGAAAACTAGGTCGAAAACATTGCTTATTGCCATTTGAAGGCGTTTCCGTTTGTAGTCTTACCATTCTATACTATACTCAATAAGTTTATTGCGTTCCACAATGGTAGGTATAAAAGATGTTACATATATGGATTGTACAAGCATTGTAGATCCTGTAGGACACAGCAATTTTTATAGTAAAACTTATAATCTAATCTTAAGTAGTGTTAAGAGTGTGTGTGTGTGTATATATGTATGTTTGAGTGTGTATATTAATGTATGATGTAGGTACCTACTACTTAAAAGTGTAGTGTAAGTAGAGGGACCTATATGTGTGTATTAACATAGGTGTGTTTACTTTATAATTATAATATTTTCTTAACTATTTCTTTCTAACATATTAATATCTGAAACTTAACAACTTACCATTAACAAGAGATCTTAGTAATAATAATAATTTATTTGTATTTTATACTTATATAACACAGACTTGCTTCTATTGGTATCTACCTAGTTTTGTAATCTGACTAGAACATATACTTTATTCAAATTTTGTATCTAGTAGGTATTCATTGACATTGTAGTAACTTTTAATTAATAGAATGTTTTTTACTTTAAGTATGAAAGATTTATTATTTTCTATATTTCTTAGATTCTCAGGTAAATTATTATACATTTTTATTGCCATTTTTAGAGGACTAGTGGAGTGTATTATGAGATTTGAGGTAGGCATTACCAATTGGTTTCTTTTTCGTGTGTTGTAATTAGATGGCATATCTTTGACGGACTTGAATAATGTTGGGTTATTTCTTACAAATTTACAGAGTCCTAATATACCTATAGATAGACGGAAGAGTAAGTATTTTATGTTTTTGAAAAAACGGCTTGCAACTGTCTGTTTGTTGGATATTGACCATAGTCCTAACTAACTTTTTTTGCATTACGAGCACTGACGGTGATTCAGAACTATTTCCCCATAGTATTACACCATATGAAAGCCAAGAGTACGCGTAGGCATAATATAACGTTAGTGCGGTATTAAAATCAGTAGCTAATTTAATTTCTTTTAGGGCATAACTAAATTTAGATAATTTATTTAATAATTTCTGAATGTGATTTTTCCAGTTTAGATTTTTATCTATATCTATTCCCAGTAAAGTGGAGCTGGTAACAATATCTATATCTGTATTTTTGTATTGGAATTTCAAGTCAAGGTTGTTCTTCTGATGAGGATGATAAATCATAATTTTTGTTTTGGAGGAGTTAAGTTGTAAATTATGGTCACTGAGCCATAGTGTAATGTTATTAAATATATTTGTTAAATTTTGATTAAGGTTAGTACTATTTTTGCATTTAGTTAATATTGAAATATCATCAGCAAACAGTATGCACATTTCTTTTATTGCTTTTGGTAGATCATTTATATACAAAAGAAATAAAAGACATCCAGCTACGCTGCCCTGTGGAATACAAGCATTTACTTGTTTAGTGTACATTGATATTTTTCTACAATTCTGAAGAATAGGTGTCTATCTGAAGTAGTAAATCTCTGACATTTTCCCTTAACAACGACGAGCTCACCTGGTAAGGCTTCCCACCTTCGTGTGGCGGAGGAAGAACATAGGGTTTCAGACAGATCCGGTCCAGGACCAAAGCTGCAGTCCACTTTCTCAAAGATTCTGAAAGATGATGATTTAAGCATAACCGATTTCAGGAACAATGGATTTATTTTATTTTATTAAAAAAAACGAACTAATTAATAACTAACTTAAGACAATGATTAGTTTTATAGAAGTGTTGGTACTCCTTTGTATGTTTTGTTCTTAACATAAGTTAATCATTATCATCATCGTCATATCATCAGCCCATATTTGTCCACTGCTGGACATATGCCTCTCTACTAACGAACCCAACAACGTTTCTAAAACCATTGCTCCGGGTCCTTTTGCAATCAGTATAGCACCGACCTTCTTTCGTAACTCGGAAGATATTATGTGTAATGCCCCAATAAACATTGTTTGCATTTCGTAGACATCTGTCTACTCTTTTTAGTTTTCGAAGAGAAACGTGTAGAGACAGATAAATATACAAACGGTCCCGTAGGCCTAAGTTCTACGGTACTCTACCTACAACGATAATCAGCTTACTATTTAAGTGATTTATAAATGGTTAATTTCATTTAAATGGATCTTTTACGTAAATGTGCTTAGCAGTAAGCCTTGGCGATTTGAAAAGATGCCAGTTTCTTCCCGGTTCTTCTGGCCAGTAAAAGAAATTAATTCGAACCGGGGACGATTACTTTTGTTTTAAAGTCATAAATGACGTTCATCAAGCTTTGTGTTATTCTACTGTATATCTGTATGTTATAACACTTATAATGATGAAATAAAGAAACTTTGACTTTGACTTTGCATTAGCAAATTACCATTGACTACAGCGTCCAAGTACTTCAGCCTCTGCAAGCTTTCGTATGTGAGATTCTTTTCGTCCAGCACGTGTTGGTGGATCTCGTCAGCGAGGCGCCGCTGCACGCGCGGGTTCAGCGCCAGCTCGTGCACCGCCATGGTCAGCACCGACGCCGACGACTCGTAGCCCGCGAAGAAGAAGATGAACGCCTGCGCCGCCAGCTCGTCCGAACTCCACGCTATACGACAAGACAAGACAAGACAATACATTTATTTTCTCTGCCAAGCACAAATAACACACACATAAAACAAAAAGGAAGACGTAGTGACCAAGATTGAAATGGGGATGCTTCGGTGGTTTGGGCATATAGAGAGAATGGATGACTTGGTGATGTCCTGGCCGAAGGTGGCGTGAAAAGTAATCGAAACCGAAGGTCATGTATGAAAAGATGTATGAATGTAGTTGAAGCGAAAGGGGTATGTCAGGACCGTGACAAATGGAGATCTGTAGTCTCTGCCTAACCCTCTGGGAGACAGGGGTGAAACAAAAAAGCTATATAAAAATACACAAAAACAGATGAATAGGTACAGTGTGGCTGTGCTTGTCAGTGAAGAGGAGACTCCGGCTCAGCATCAAGTCACGGTTACCCGTGACGCTGCTCTTCCGCCGGCACTCAGTGAGAGGGGCTAAGCAACTTTATGGCTTAAAAGTTCCACAATACGTGATAAGAAAACTTTGCTCAACAGGCGTTCAAAACCAAAATTGTTCATATTTTGAATAGCTTCACAATAGTATAGGTAGGTACTCACTTCTGATTGAGTTATGTGACTTGACTTTGAAATCTTCAGCGGTAGCGAATCCCATGGTGTCGCGGTCTCGGTCATTTTCTTGCGACTTCAGGGTGCCTGTTGGTTTTGTAGGATAAATATTACAGATACTGATAATATATTAATATTGTCTGTAATTTCTAATCTGTCAAGTCCAGTTCTTTATTAAATTATAGTGTCACTAGCTTTCCGCCCGCGGCTTTGCCCGCGTGGACTTTGGTTATATTGCGGTATTAAGGACAACTATAATAAAACTTATCATTCCTACGGAAAAATCTAAATTTCCCTAATATATCATCTTTTCCGGGATAAATGTACCCTGTTATTTAATCCGGACTTCTAATTATACGTATGCAAAATTTCAAAGCAATCGGTTCAGTAGTTACGGCGTGAAAGCGGAACAAACAAACAAACTCACTTTCCGATTTATAATATTAGTAAAGATAAGGATCATAATGATATTTTGGCAAATTTCCGCGGTCTTCTAAAAAACCTAAACTGCCAAGCTTTTAAAAACTTCAATAACGAGTCTAGAACTTTTACGCTCTTATTACAAAACGTAGGTTTTATGTTAGGTCTATATTCATGCGCTACCTCAATCTAGCGCTTACTAGTCATATCAAAAAACAACGGCTGTTTAAATAAAAACTAAAGATAGTTCACGTCAAGTCAAGGGGCAATCAGAACATTCCAAAGAGAACTTTGGATACTGTGATGCTTACCTTTAGCAGCCTCCATGAGCAGCTGCACCATGTCGGGGCGTTCGATGTTGTTCTGCTCGCGGTACTCCATGGTGCGCTTCACCATGTCGCGGAAGAAGTCCGTCACCTCCGCCGGGAAGATGGGGAATATCTATAACGCAAAACCATGCAAAGCGTTATTAAGGCTTTGCTCTGGAACACAGTCCTAATACGTACGTACTTTTAATGTAAGGGCCTTACTAATAATGGCGGAATTGCTATTTCGAAGATACACAAAGCTCAACTTAACATGTCAGTTGTATGTCAAATACGGGATAACCAGTTCAAGTAGACCTGTAATAAATGTTGTATAAGTGACAACGTGTTCATTGGTAAGGGGGTAAATGTTTGTTGTTGTTACAAGTAATAAGTTGATAATATTTACATAGCGTTGATATTTTTCTTTGGCCGAATTGTCAGTCAATCGATCCATAGGGACATTTTCCACAATATATGGGAATGGGGTGTCATTCACACACCAGTGCATGGATTGTGTAACAATATATTAATATTGTCTGTAATTTTTTTTTTTTGTGTAACAATAATGACCATCACCCATCATCATCAGCCACATGATGTTGGGTGCTGACGAGCTGAGACGTGGACACTGGCCGCACGGCTGGCGCACAAGCTCAAAGTTACGTTGCGTGCTTTGGGAAGGGCTATGCTCGCCGTTTCTCTAAAGGATCGTATCACAAACGAAGTAATCCGACAGAGAACCAAAGTCATCAACATCATGCATCGTATTAGCAAGCTGAGGTGGCAGTGGGCTGGGCATATTAACCGTAGATCCTATGACCGTTGGGGTAAACGAGTTCTCGAGTGGAGACAGTTCCTCGGCAATCGAAGTATAGGATGGAGAAGCAAGATGGCTGACAGAAGCTTTATGTAAGAAGCCGAAAATAAATTACAGTGGCGAGCAATTGGAGAGGCCCATTTCCAGCACTGGGTGAATATGGGCTGATATGATATAAAATATCATAGTACCTACTGTTCAAAAATAATATACAAATTTTATTTGATATTGTAGGGGGCCGATTGCACGAATTAAGCATTCCTATTGTTATAGAAAGAATGTGACACACATAAGCAAAATCAGGTATCTTAGCAGTCTACTAAATGCAAAAACAAACGAACGCACCGAGCTAGTCCTAACCGGATTGTAGTTTGTAGTTGTATGAAGTGGTACTTTGTAGTTGTATGTACTTAAGTGTTTCCTCACCTTGGATAAAGAGGGGCATATGGCGTTGAAGACGAATAACATTTTCTGGAGTATGGAGAAGTTCATAAGCGCCTGTCCGGAGGTGTAGAACCTGTTGTCGCGATCCTTGAGGGAGTTGAGCTGGTGGCCGAAGGCGGTGGAGGCGATGATGTCGTTGGTGTAGCGCCGCACCGTGTCGTCTATGTTCACGTCGGTGGTGGTGCTGCCTGCGTGAGTGCGCACGATATACATTGTTATTCATTGTAGGTTGAGGCCTATTAAATACGTAAAGTAAGTTTTACGAGACTTAACTTCAAAACTACTGTTGTAAGCACATATTGTGTATTGAAATACATACATAGTCGCATGTCATCATCATTATCATCATCATCCCATATTCGTCCACTGCTGGACATATGCCTGTTCAATTTCACGCTACGGTGATCTATTTTCGGTTTCTCGCATCCAGCTTCTGGCAGCCATCTTGCGTATGCGCGTATCCTACACTCCATTTGTCGAGACACGGACTCCACTCGAGAACTCGTTTGCTTCAACGGTCATCTCTACGGTTAATATGGCGGGCCCACTGCCACTCCAGCTTGCTAAACCGATGAGCTATGCCGATGAGTTTGGTTCTCTGTCGGATCACATCATTTCTAATGCGATCCTTCAGAGTCGCATGTACCAAGTTGAAAACTCATCAATTCATCGATTGCGTCATAGAGCAGCATTTGCATGATTCAATTTAGACTCAAGTTACGTTCTCGTACGTATTTATATCTAAGGTAAATATCCATGTTATTGTTTTCTATTGTATATTGTATTTGTTTTCTAAATCGTTTCTCAGCCTTACTGCTGAAATGAACTTTTTCGGGTATCTAAGTGTTGAACCTATTATTAATAACGAAGTGCTTTTGGTCCAGGCTGCGGCACATCTACCCAGGTACAGAACAATGAGTCACGGGTTCTAACTTCCTCAATACACATGATCGGTGCCGAGATGCACATTACTAGGTGGTGTTGTTATGCATAGCAAATCGCCTTGCCGCATTCAAATTGGTAAACATTGAATGAGTAAACAAGCGTACCAAGGACGTACTTAATATGTATTTACACGTTAGTAATTTAGTGCCAATAAATTGTCAGTCGACGAAGCATCGATGAACTAATGCAATAAAGATATTATCTTTAGGAATCCTGTTCATCCAAGTAGGTACATACAT
The DNA here is from genome assembly GCA_012932125.1 of Conopomorpha cramerella. Lineage (NCBI taxonomy): Eukaryota > Metazoa > Arthropoda > Insecta > Lepidoptera > Gracillariidae > Conopomorpha > Conopomorpha cramerella. The sequence goes on from SJJU01012447.1 coordinate 14,419, forward strand.
GTGGATCTATGCAATCTAGGTCACCTGAAACGGTCGGAATTAGAATGCATATTGTATTGATCCTTCCAAGAAACTGCGAGCGTATGCTAACGGTGTCTTTCAAGTTTATCAAAAGTGTCTAGGGATCAAGAACATTTTTGCACTAAAAAAATCTAATCAAATCTTAATCTTCTGGATTGGTCTCCTATCTAATTCCCCATGCCTGTATCAATGACCTATCACCATATTTTGAATAAATTATGAATGAATTCAGTTTTTGTAAAATATATTCTTGATTGCGATCTTCTAAAATGTACTTGATCCCTAGACACTTTTGATGTGCGTAATTGAAACTTACTACTTACCTTTCAAGTATTCCATAAATGCCTCTGAGGTCTCTATCATGAAAGGCACCATTCCTCGCATCTTGGAGCCGGTGAAGGCGGGGCTCAGGGTCGAGCGCATGTCTCGCCATCTGTCACCTGCAACAACCACCAACTGCATTGCTATCAATGTTTACTTGGAAATTCTTTACTTTTAAAAGTAAATATTGATGATTTTACATTTAATCATTGTTTTGGGTAACCTTGACACTTCACCCGTATAGATTTGCTTTGGGAGTTTGTATCAGTTGTTATTTATCTGCGCCCAATGTGCAAGTAAACATAAAAAAATCAGTTAAGAAACCTTTCATAAAAAGCAGGCTGTCGTTAAAAAGATCCACATTGAAGAACTGGCGATGGTCAGCGAAATAGTCGAAGTCCTTGATGGTGATCTGCTTGATCAGCTCCGGGTCCTTCACCACGATGACGGAGCTGATGCCCTCGATGTAGCCGAAGTACCTGCAATATTTGCTTGTGATGTAGACGATAATACCTCTAGTGTGTGTGGCTGAGATTTTGTTTGTTGTCTTCGCGGAGAAACAACTGATCGCTTTTTGTCGTATAAATCTACGGGGACAGGACATAGATTACAATCAGAATAGATTCTATTCCTGATGTAATCATCACAGTTGTATGACACAACGGTAGGGGCACTTTCACCATGATATTTTGAGCCTGACCAAGTTGAAAAAAATAATTAAAACGAAACTTGGAGTCAGAATATCCCTCACTCGAAACGTAGAGAGACCTTGTGGACGTATTAGTGCAGCGAATATGTTGTCGTGTCATAGGACGGATCAAAGTTAAGTACATACGTGCCGAAACCCTACAAGTTGGCAAACAAGAAAAATAGCTTTTTGTAACAGACGTGGGTACGCGCGTCACGCCTGACTAGCAAAAGGGTTGGCAGACATTGCGGCAGTCGCTACACCATTGTAATAATTATTCTGCTTATTAAAACCAGCGGGTTATTATAATATGGGGTAATTTTCAGAAGAGCCGACGGACCCTCATCAATCATTCGGAGAACTTTTTGTTTCGTTGCCTACCGGCTACCGGTTACCGGGCGCAGTTGTTTAGGTTGTTACACCTACTGTCATAATACTAGGAAATACAACAATATTGCGTGAAAATTCTAGGCAATTTTACCTAATACGATCATAGTAATAATGTAAGCATGTACCGTGCCTATATCAGTAGGTACCATCGCTTTTTATTCCGTTTCTG